>OY757915.1:1452041-1484541 GCA_963585895.1 Sepioteuthis lessoniana | reverse complement strand
GCCCCGACGTCACACGTGCGTAAAATAAACTCCCGTCCTGGGATAAATATTTTATGCACCGTCACAGTATATATACGGACGCAGTGTGTCAACTCTAATTTTTATCAAGTAAATGCATTTTACAGCTAGGGCATACTGTATATGTTAAGTTGAAAGTGACGTACCATCATTATTCAATTTTTTTTTTTTTTACTAATTTTGACCAAATTCTGAGAACGTATTTTGAAAAAGTATAAAAAATACAGACTTTTGCGACCAAATTCTTGCTTAGACTGCATGAAAGTTATTTTGATTTTGTTTTTATGTTTTCGATCTCATTAAAATGTTATGTTGACGTCATCAATCCTGGGAAATTTTTACATGGTTTTACAAAAAGGAGACATTTTAAAGTGAATTTAAGCCTTGAATGCGGTATTTCAGCGAAAAAGTTTAATTAATAAGAAAGAAAATTATTTGATCGTTTCAAAAATCACTACGACTTTATTATTGTCTCATTCTTTCCTTGAAAAAATTGCAGTTAGGCATTTTTCAATGAACAAAACTTAAAATGATTTAAACAGGGAAACTCAATTTGAAAACTATAAGCCACCCCCGGGCTTGTGGAGCACCACTATTATTGTAAATTGATTAATTTGTGATATAGACCTTGGTGAAAAGTCAAATATCAAAAAGTTGCCATTGGGAACACATCCAAAATGGCCAAAACTCAGGAAAAACTTTTAAAATGCTAAATCATCGATTTTTGCATATTTCGAGTTGTCTCAAATCGAAACTAGCCGATATATCAACTTTTTTTCAGATGAGTAGTTAAATTTTGGAAAAGAATATAAATACCAAAGATTAAGTTGATTGGTTGTAATGTTTGGCTGTCACTGGTGTCTAAAATTGGATACGTCAGAAGATGTGGATTATCTGAAGATTTTTCAAGTCACAGAATAATAGCACTAACGTTATTCTGCATGTATTGGAGCTGTTTTTGTCGACTTTACTAAGGCCTTTGACTCCATTCACAGAGGAAAGATGGAGCAAATTCTACTCGCCCACGGCCAACCCCCCCCCCCCCAAAAAAAACCGTTGCAGCCATAATGATGCGCTATAGAAACACCAAAATAAAAGTCCGTTCTCTGGACGGAGACACAGACTACTTCGACATTGCTGCAGGTGTACTGCAAGGAGACATATTAGCCCCATAACTCTTTATCATCTGTCTAGACTACGTGCTTAGAACATCTATTGATAAAATCAAAGAAAACGGTTTCAAGCTAACAAAAGAAAAAACAGAAGGCGCCCCGCAAAATCTATTACCGACACCGACTACACCAATGATATAACGCTTCTGGCAAATGCACCCGCCCGAGCCAAAATCCTGCCACATTGTCTGCAGGCAAATGAGTCCATGTCAATGCATACAAGACATAATATATGTGCTTTAATCAAACAGGCGACATCTCCATACTAAACGGTAGCTCTCAGACTAGTTAAGTTCACCTACCTAGGAAGCAGTGTCTCATCAGCTGAGGCATGGACGGCCTATTGATAGGCTATCGGTCATATGGAAGTCAGGCCTGACCGATAAAATGAAGCGCAGTTTCTTCCAGCGGTCGTGTCGATACTGCTATATGAATGCACTACGCATAGGGAAAAAGCTTGAAAGAATGCTGCGAGAAATATTGAACGAGTCCTGGGAGCAGCACCCCACAAAGCAGCAGCTGTACGGCCACCTACCACCCCTCACGAAAACTATCAAAATTAGACGAACCAGATATGCAGGACACTGCTGGAGAAGTAGGGACGAGCTCATAAGTGATATACTCCTGTGCATCCCTTCACATGGACGAGCAAAGGCAGAACAACCAGCTTGAACCTACATAGAACAGCTCTGTGCTCATACGGGATGTGACTCTACCGGAAGCAATGGACGATAGGGAGGGGTAGCGAGAGAGGGTCAGAGATATCCGTGTTGATAGCTCAACATGATGATGATGATGATGATGCCCATAGTAAGTAAAGTTGACAACCGTAGTTGAGGGTGACCCGAAGGTTCCCCTTTCAATAGCTACTACAACAAGGTGTAGGGGAGGACGCCACTCCTTTCGCTGGATTGCTCCACTTTACCCTTGATGCTTACCATATAATGCTGACCGGGCCATTGGCATAATGGTTAGAGTATTCGCCAATCGTCCGGGAGACCGGGGTTCAATCCCAGGTCGAGTCATACCAAAGACTCAAAAAATGGTACTTAATGCCACCTTGCTTAACACTCAGCATGATGCCCACAATCCATGTTAATTGAATGAGATTCGGAAAATTCGAGTATGAATACTTGTTTGGCCAAGCAAGACTTATGGGATCGGAAGTCTTACATTCATGGACTTGCCCTTGAAGTTGTCTTAGAAGTTTTTAGTGTGCAAGATTGTAATCGTCCGAGTGCACTGATAGCACGATTGTACGAATGCTTTGAGTATACGAGGGCAGTGTATGTACTAGTGCAATTATTGAGTGTTACCAATAAGAGTGTGAGTATCTTGAATGCAGGGCTTCTATAATTGAGTGTACGAGTTCAGTTAACCTGCCAGAGTAGTTAGTTCACGAGGGCAGTAAAGAAATTATTCCAGCACAGTAAGTGTAAAAGTAATGTGCACATGCAGTTAGTTTTCGAGTGCAGTTGGTGTGCAAGTGCATTAAGAAGTGAGTGCTATGATTTTAAGAGGATGTGAGTGCAGTGATCGTTGGAGCGCTGTAAATATGCGTGTGCAGTGAGGGTGAAAGTACAGTAAATGTGCGAGTGCATAGATTATAATTGCACTAGTTGTTTGGAGTGCAATAATTGTGCGAGTGGGTGTAATTGTAGAAGGAAAATGATCATACGAGTGACATCAGCGTGAGTGTATGGTCATAGTAAGCAGGACGCGGTTTTATGTCTTACACACACACACACGCACACACGCACACACACATATATATATATATGTGTGTGTGTGTGTGTGTATACAACATAAAACCACGTCCTGTTTACTATGACCATACGCTCACATTGATATATATATATATATATATAATATTTACCAACCCCTCTGCTCGGACAGGATATGACACAGGGTCAATTTTTAAGCGCAGTTTAAGAGGTTTCAATTTAGAGTTTTCCTTTTCCTAGACTAGTTGCCTCACCAAGACTGAAGAACCAATCTGTCCTACTATTTACCCATAGCTAAAGGGAGAATAATTGGATTCATACCTTTCCCAAGGGTATTAGTGTTATGTGAAATTCAATCAGTCTCGTCCAGGATTTGAACTCGTGACGCCGTGTCCATTTCCTACGACGATAACCATTACACCACGGACACCTCCAAATATATATATATTTTCATCCACTGATAGACTGTTTCATTGAATCACAACTTATCAGTGTGGCTAGACACGCGAGGCGTTTCAAGCTGGGATCGAAACCCGGTTAACTTTACGTCAGCGTGATAACATAACCTCACTGCCAACAGTAGACCCAACGCAAGTTATGGAATCTAACGTAAATGTATTAACTTCATTTTGTTTACTATTTACGTGATAGGATACCGGAGTGCTAAATTCGTTAGAAGAGCTTTGCATTATGCGAGTGGTAACTGTTAATTGCTTCGCCAAAGTGCTCAAACCCGGATGGGGGGCTTAGGGGAGCATATATATATATATATATAGAGAGAGAGAGAGAGGGAGATTCTTACTCAAGAAAACGTATGTTAGGTCCAGTGTTGTATATGAATTATACAAAAGTGTCTTGATTGGTCATTATCCAGAGTACTTAATAAAGAAAAATAATGACAATAAACAATGTCTGTAACAATACATATAAAAGTAACGGCATAAATAATAATAATAATAATGATAATAACGATCATTCAAATCCAAAGAAATGCTAATAATGACGTTTATACCAATTGAAATTGGTACTCTTGGAACAGTCACCGAAATATTAATAAAGGGACGGGAGGAATTGGAAATGAGAGGATGAGTGGACACAATCAAAACTACTGCATTATTAATATCGGCCAGAATACTGAGAAGAGTCCTGAAGACTTGAGGAGACTTGTTGTCACTCAGACTCTAGTGAAAGACCATCAGCTAACGCTGATGTGAAAAACTGAGAAAAAGGATAAGTACCTCAACCTTGCAAGGGAATTGAAAAAACTATGGGACATGCAGGTGACAATTATACCAATTGTAATTAGTGCATTTGGAACAGTAACTAAAGGATTACTAAAAGGACAGGAGGACTTGGAAGTTGGTGGACGAGTGGAGACCATCGAAACTAATACATTATTGAGAACGGTCAGAATACTGAGAAGAGTCCTGGAGACTTGAGGAGTCTTGTCACTCAAACGCTAGTGAAAGGCCATCCGCTAACGCTGATGTGAAAAACTCCCAAGCAGTAACCCAATCGATAGACCTTTTAGCACCGTGTTTTGCCGTAAAATCACCAGAAATCCCATGTGAAAAATTATCACCTGCACATTATAAACTAGGTTAAGTATAAGATATCACCATTAAGCTGGAAGAAATCTTTCAAGCAGTCCACCCTAGTTACGAGGAAAAAAATAAAAAGTAGGACAACGGACTTTAACTAAGTTAAAACTCAGGTTTAGATTTACTTCCAGAATTTTTTTTTTTTTTTGTGACCCGCTGTTTATGAACAGTCAATATGATTGTTCGTGGTCACATCTGTGTCAGGTGCGCAGATCAAAAACAACCCCTGGGTCTGGTATAGCCACAATATACCACCCATGATAAAAATGTCCAATCTCAACATTACAAAACGTGGGACCCAGGCAACAGGCTTGGGTGTCATAATTGACAGGTGTTCCTCTGATAGCCAACATGGGAGACCCGTTAGTCATCCTGCGAATGTTGGCTACTCTTTTTTCAGGTACATGAATGACGAAATTAGCAACCAGAACGATCAAAGACCAAAACGCAAAATATGGACCAGGGAAGACAATCATCTTGCACTACACTGCTATTTTAGGAGCAACCCTTCACAAAGAAGCTATAGGAAAAGGATGATAGAGATCTGGCAAGAATATGCTAGTTTTCAGACTACAAGCCAAAGGTTTGCCGATCAAGTTAGAACAATAGTAAAAAAGGATGGTTTTCTGACCTTGAAATACTAGAAATACACCAGAAAACACTGACGCAAGACAATACAATTCCAAACACATCAAGTGGCACCAACCAAAAACAACATATTAGAAATGAACTGCCAACTCTTGAAAATGAATACGCCACAGTAACAAGTAACCCAAGAGAAACACTATCACAAGAACAACAGACAAATCTAGAAAACCTGAAAAGCATTATGAACAGTGTGAAGACCTACCTACCATCATTAAGAAACATAGAATGGAGAACACTTAAAACAGAAACAAACAGAATAAATCAAATGCTACCTTACATATCAACAAATAATATATCTGAATTAAATGCAAGAGCGAAATTAGTGTGTGAGAAAATTGGGGTCCCCTCAAAAAGTACGAAGAAACAGTCTAAACCAGGAGGGGAAGTTCGACTGGAAACACAGATAAAAAAAATCTACGAAAACAAGCCAAAATGGTAAATCAGAAAGATCCTAGAATATGTGGGAAGAGAATGGAGAATACAACACGAGAAAAAAATAACAGTACAACTTGAGGAGATAAACCAGAATGTTCTAGCAAAAGAAAGAAGACTAAAGAGATATCGACAAAGCGTAAAACAATACAGACAAAACAGGACATTCCAAAACAACGAAAGAAAATTTCATCAACAATTGGGAGGGCAGGACACAAAAACATACCAACAACCAGACGCCAGAGAAACCAAACAATTTTGGACGAAAATATGGCAACCGAAAAAGCATAACGTAAAGGCTGAATGGATCAATAATATGACAAGGGAACTAGAAGGACTCGAGGAAGGCCCCCAAAGCGGAAATAGATATCGAATTACTCAAAAAGACACTAAAAAAGACATCAAACTGGAAAACGCCAGGACATAGACATGGATTCTGGTTCAAGAAATTCACCTCCGTTCACGACAGACTAGCACTAGAAATGAATACATGTCTACAAGATGCGCAAGTACCTGACTGGATGACCAAAGGAAAAACCACATTGATCCAAAAAGACCCAAGTAAAGGAACTGCTCCAAATAATTATAGACCCATAACTTGTTTACCGATTATGTGGAAAATATTAACAGCACAAATAAGGGAAAAGATATTCTACTCGCTAATAAGCCGCGGATTGTTCCCTAATGAACAGAAAGGATGTCGAAAAGGATCCAGAGGCACAGCAGAACTACTCAATATAGATAAACACATCCTAAATGAAAGCGAGAACAGACGAAAAAATCTAGCTATAGTCTGGATAGACTACAAAAAGGCATACGATATGGTTCCGCAAAGATGGATGATAAACTGTCTCAAAATGTACAAAATATCATACGAAACCATAAACTTCATCGAAAAAACCATGAAAAACTGGAGAGTTGAATTAACAGCAGGAGGAAAAAGCTTGGCTGAAACAAAGATCCAAAGAGGGATTTTCCAAGGAGATGCACTGTCACCCCTACTATTCATAATTGCCATGATGCCACTAAACCACACACTCAGAAAATTCACGGCCTATACTCGAAGACAACAAAGAAAAACACGAAGGAGGATTGATTATGGCCATCAGAAACAATACTGACAACACGATAGATAACAGAATGACAAAAACTAGGGAAAAAAAATGGGAGGAAAAACAACTCCATGGGCGCTTTAAACGACTAATAAACAACATCTCGCACGACAAAACCTAGACATGGCTAAGAAAAGGAAACTTTAAGAGACAAATAGAATCTCTCCAAATGGCAGCACAAAACATCGCCATAAGAACCAATCATATCAAAGCGAGGATAGATAAGACACAACAAAATAGCAAGTGCAAACTATGCGGTGACACAGATGAAACCATCAATCACATAATAAGCGAATGCAGCAAATTGGCCCACAAGGAGTACAAGGCTAGACATGACTGGGTGGGCAAGGTGATCCACTGGGAAATTTGCAAGAAAATTAAATTTGACCATGCCAACAAATGGTATATGCACAACCTAGAACCTGTCCTAGAAAATGACACTCACAAACTCCTGTGGGACTTTGATATACAAACGGATCACCTAATTTCGGCATGAAAACCAGATGTTTTTCATTTGTTGAAATGTTTCTTATTTGCTTAATTGAATCTTTTAGGTTTTAGCTTTTTGCCTAAAATCACTAAATTGAGACCTATATAATATATATTTCTAATATATTCTGCTTTGAAATAAAGTTGGAAAAATTGTGGGTGATCTCAGATGACTGTAATAAGTGCTATCATTACACCTACAATTCCCACAGGATTGCCTTTCAAGAAAATTCTTTTTTTTTAATTACGATTCGTTTTAACTTTACAGAATACAAGATACAATTGTAAAACAAAACAATAACTTTCTACGTCCCCCAAAGAATATGATACAGTATCAGATTATGTCATTGATAATGTCTGAATTCATGGTAAAAACAAAATATGAGAATTTAAATAGATTATTTTCAATATCCATCATTATTATTAATAATCTTCTACTAATTCACAATCTTCAAAATCACCTTTTGTTAAAAAGTCTTTTGGAATAGATGAAAGGAATAAAAAAAGAAGAGTCTCTATGGTTTCATGATTTTTAAGAACGAGTCCTCCAATGAATTTTATTTGTATTTACCCAACTCCTCTACCATGAACTAGTGTGACACAAGGTCACTTTGTTGACCGGAGTACAGCTGATTTGAATTCAGAATTTTCCTTCTGTTAGAATAAGTTGTATTATCAAAGCTAGAGAATCCAGAAGAGGAAACGGATTCATGCCTTTTCCAAGGGAATTCACGTGAATTGAAACACAAACTACTTTGTCTAGGATTTGAACTCAAATCGCTGATTTCATTTCCATCACACTTCAAATTCAGCGCCGTCAGAATCTTTGTTGGGGGGCCATACATTTCCACGATGGAATCCTGCACCTTCAATATTAATCAAAATCTGCTTTCTTTCCTTCAAAGCAGTATTTAAACTATCCACCTGTAGCCCGTGGATTTTTGCCGCCATCGTAATATTGGCAGACCGCAATTCAAAGCCGACTAAACTAGTTCAATCCCAGAAACACTTACCAAAATATTCCTTAAAACAAAGCAAAAAACAACCAAAAAAAAAAAAAAAAAACAATTTGAGGCATTCTTTATCCTGTTTATCTTTATTAAATTAGTATTTCTGTCGTTTTATTTTTGTATCCATAAAAAATTGTCTTGAGTATGTCACTAAAGTGTATCTCTTATAAGATTCCAATTCTGAAGATCTGGACAGTGTGTAGTACCCTTTCATTTACATTACTCTCAGGTCCACTCTGATCCAGAACGGTAGTACTCGTTAGTGTCTATCGATTAAATAGATTTGTTTAAAAATCATTCATATTCAATGGGACTGTACGCTAAATAAACTCAAAAACAACTACACAAAAATGAACGTACAATGAACGCTATTCATTCACCTCCGAGTATAGATTAATTCTAGATTGATTGAAATGTCGTTAAACTTAATCAATCAATCCAACGGCTATTTATCCATAGCAAGGGTCGGTGCCTTTTTCAAGGTTATTAGTGTAAAGTGAATGCAAATAGATCAAGTTGGAGTAAAAGAATCGGCTCATTGATTCTATTCTCCACACCGTTAACGTTTAGATCATCTTTACCTCAGAAACTTATCTTATTTATTATTAATTGGTTGTTTCTGAATTTTAAAAAAGGCGATTTTCTAAAAGACATCATTGCATATCAACAAATTTTAGAGGTTAATTGAAAATGGACAAATGCATTAAATACGTTTAATACATTTACCAATAAAAGTAAAGTTGGCGACCGTGGTCGAGGGCGACCAGAAGGTTTCGTTTTCAATTGCTACTACATCGAGGTAGTGGAAAAATCATGAAGGGATCGTCTGTTCGAGAAAAAAGAAATTATATGGTTTAGGGAACTTATTTCTAAATTTCAGGCATAGATCCTTGTGAGGAATTTATCAAGCCAATTCATATTTCTTTTCAATATTAGTTACTCTCCAATCGTGATATTCACTTTCGGACTGATACTCTTGGAAAAAGTATAAACCCATTATTCCCACCTTATTATATAGGTTAAATAGTATCGCTGCTATTTTTCTATAAGGATGGCGTTAGTATTGAATAGTCTACGGAGGTTGATATGCCATTAAACAAAGAAACCAAATCAAAGCAATATTCAGTAAAAGCAGACTATTATTTTTTTTCAAGGGAATGTCAAGTGTCGAGGAATGTAATCTTCCATCTCTCTTGAAAAGAAACCCAGACATGACAGGAAAAAAACTGAGAACAACATATCTTCATTAGGGTTTGTTGATATTTCACTTAAAAGAAATTTTACCTTTGGACAACTTGGGATTTTGCATGATAAGAACTGACACCAAAATTTAGATGACTTTTTTTTACTATCATTCGAGGAGACGTAATCCAAAACTGTCTGTTAAATTGTATGAAAATATTTGGGAAAAACTTCACTTTTCAAATGTTCGGTCGGAAAATTGTGCTATCTGTAACATTGTGAGCAAATAGTCCCGGGTATGAAGAGATTTTTAAAAAAATCAGCCTCTAGAAGAATGTACAAGCTGAGAAAGTTTAACATCTCGTCCAGTGGGCCAAAATATATGATTGATCTAGCACTCTGAGCTGAAAACAGCCAAGGTCACTAGTAATTGGCAATCTAATTGGT
Source organism: Sepioteuthis lessoniana (assembly GCA_963585895.1). Lineage (NCBI taxonomy): Eukaryota > Metazoa > Mollusca > Cephalopoda > Myopsida > Loliginidae > Sepioteuthis > Sepioteuthis lessoniana. The sequence continues at coordinate 1,474,706 of OY757915.1, read as the reverse complement.
AGCGGGGTCTGGTCGAACGATGTCACCCACGCGAAATAGGAGTGAGGGTCGGGTGTTCTGTGAATCCCAATAAAAGACGATGGTATTTCTTGATTTATTCTCTCTTTTGGTGGCCAAGGTACGAGTAAATGAAGAACGAGGAACGATTGAAAAATACGAGAAGAACCATTTCAAATATTAACAAAGAACTACTCTGCAATTTGAACATTATTTTTTGTCGCCGACTTCCTCTTCTCAGAGATTGAACGGAGGGAATAAAGCAACAGAGGTCCTAACGTCATTTCGGCGAGTTGTGTTTTTGTGTTTCTTCTCCTCCATCCGATGATTAACCATCACTGACACAGCAGTCATCGCAACATATTTCAGCTATAAATCCCGAATTGGTTACAATTTTATTTTAACATAACATATAATAAATAAAAGATATATTCAAATTCAGATATCTAGACAATAACAACTACCAAAATGTTAAGAGTAAGAACCATTTGAAACAAAGGAAGTCCTTGTTTAATGACGTAAGATTTTTGCGAGAATGGTCGCCTTTCGCTTTAAGTCTGTAAACAGCATGAGAAACTTCTGAAGTTAAACAAACTACTTTTTCGACACTCTGAAAATGCGAAGGTAGATCACTTCAGATTTGTATTATTTAGGTGTGTAACACCAACTAGAACTTTATGATAAACTTCAACAATTCAATAAAATTGATGTCGACAACCAAGTTTTCATTAAAGCTAAAGAAAAAAAGAAAAGATAAATCTTGAAAAATCTTGATAAATTTTTTCCTTCTGGTATTGAATTTTTTACTTAGTAGTTGTTATGCAATGGAAATTAAAATTGTATTCAGTAATAAGAATCCTTTTTGTAGATTTACATAAAGTTATTTTAATCTGGCACAGGGGCAAGGTAGATGAAGGCTGAGTAAAGAAGAGGCTGAAAACAGTATTAAATGTTCAACATAACTGTTCAATATCACTCTAAAGTATATTGCTATTACCTGCCAAGTCCACTCTACCCGTAGTGAGGGTACTTGTTAGGGTTCTATCAAGGGGTCAAATAGGTCTGTTTAAAAATTATATGTATTCGATAGGACCATGTGCAAAGAAAAATTCTCTAAAGAATCTACGCAAAAAATGGAAATATAAACATACCATGAATGCGATTCCATAACCTCAAGTCACAAAATAACAATAGACAAGTTGGCATGCCGTTAAAATCAATCAATTTTAATCGTGTTGTGCGATGGTAGGTAGTGTAAGATTAAGCTAAGTTTAGTCTTCTATAAGCATAAAAATAGAGGCAGACGTTGTCAAGATCGAAGAAATTTTACCGGTGGTAGTGAATGATGGAATAAGTTCTTATGTGTGTGTGTGTTTTTTTTATCGCTATAAGATACGCATTACTAGTTGACTTTCATCCTAAGACAAAACATCTCATTCTTGATTTCCCTTCCAGAAATCATTAATAAAAACTTCAGCGCGAAATGAGAAGCCTGGCACCTCTTGCCAACTGTAATCTTTATTTTTATCACCTGATCTGATGATGCACACCTGTCACGAATTAAAAGCAGTGAAGTTTGCAAAGATTAGCCATTACCTGTTCCTCATTTTATAACGAGAGAAACTTGTGAATGCATTTAATTATGCATCATATTCTCTCTCTCTCTCTCTCTATCTCTTTCAAAAAAATTTCTCGAGTTAATGATTCTATATTTTCATCATGTAGCGTTTGTTTTTTCGGATTTTCATCCAATTGGACGCGTCTCCGATTTGTTGAGATAAAGTATCAAAGAGGCAAAAATCCTAATCAGTGATTTTGTCTTGAACGGTAATCTGTTTTTGTGAAAAGAAAACACGGAGAAAGATTACTTGTAAGGAAAAAGGATTGTTATTTGGATTCTTTTTAAATACATGATGTATTCAATAAGTTTCCAGACGTATGGAATGCTATGACTGCTTTTGGGCCATCTTGCATGAATCGAGCATCAGATTTTGAGATTCAAGGAAGGCAGGGAGTCTGTGAGGGATGATGAGAGGTATGGGAGGAGTAAGGAAGTCAATACACCAGAGTTGATTGGCCAAACGGATAGGGTTAGAGTTATTATGTGGAGGTTTTAAGGGAGTTCCGGAAAAGATTCCGTCGGAAGAGGCCAACACTCTTCAAATCGGGTCAGTGGCATTTCCACCAGGACAATGCACCAGTCCACAACTCCATTCTTGTCACAGACTATTTGACCAAGATGGGCATCAACACAGTTCTTCACCCTCCCTATAGTCCAGACCTTGCTCCCTGTGACTTTTGGTTATTCCCTAAGCTCAGAGGCAGTCGTTATGAGACAATTGAGGAGATGAAAGAGGCTGTGACGAAAGTCATTGACACGCTCACACAAGAAGACTTCCATGAGGCCTTCCAGAAGTTGTTTGAACGGTACAACAAGTGCATTGCAGTCGGTGGAGATTATTTCGAAGGGAACTAGAGTTTCACGTGTGTACTATCAATAAAAGTGCCCATCCGAAAAAAGTCTGGAAATTTATTTAATGATCCTCGTAGCATTTGTTGGTTAATTGATTTTAACTACATGTTAACTCACATAGGATTATTTTATGCCTAAACATCAGAGAATTGTGTTCACTGTATGTTTATATTTTTGTGCAGTTTCGTTAGAGATTATTTTTTGGCTCTCGATATCAAATATTCCGATCTAATGCAAATAATTTGCACACGATTGTATGGTTTCAAGTATTTCTATCAAATACCAAGAATTTTATGTGTTTGCACACAGTTGTAGAGTTTCAAGTAACTAATAAAAATAATCCTTTGTAAACAATTATAGCTTCAAGTAACTATTTTAATGGAAATAATCTACCAATACTTGGTATAAAGTATTCCTATCCAATGTTAACAATTTTCAAGTAGATTTACTTGAAACATAGATCGAACCCTAACAGACACAAACACTCCGAATCAGAGAAGAACTGAGATTAATGGCAATAAAGGTGTATTCCAAATTCCCCAGATCTCCATCAGAATAGCTTAGTGTCATAGCGAATGTACACTTCTTTGTGTGTGTGTGTGTGTGTGTGTGTGTTAGAGAGCGAGAGAGAGAGAGAGAGAGTCTTATTCTTTTGCTGGGGAAGATACAATCAACGTATTTTAAGCTTTATCGTCATGGCGAAAGAGACATTTGTGTGAAAGGGACGTGTGTATAGACATGAATTCTCTGATTTAGTTTTTTGAGTCGCTAACAACGCCTTTTTGGCAATTTGCTTCTCTCCAGTGTCATGGTATCGATAGGGAAAATAAAATCAGCGAACCATGTTCGAATTCTGGATAAGACGGTGTGTGTTCACATCTTATTAATCTTATTTGGAAAGACATAATTCCACCTTAACCTAGAAATGTCATGAAGTTCCCAGCATGGCACTTTGATAATCTCGTAGATAAGGGGTTAATCAACTAAGTGATCTCACCTCTTGCGTTAATGTGTCGATATATATGCTTTACACTCAAATTTGTGCGCGTACGTGCGTGCGCTCGCACGTATGTGTTTGTGCGTGTTTTTGTCTGTGTGTCTGTGTGTACACGAGGAGTGCGTGTGTAAAAAAGCAATCTTTTCATATAGAAAATGAATCGATAGAAATATTTCCCACACTTACAAAAACACTTTGACTTTCCTTGATGCCCCAACAATCGATAATTTGGCAAAGAATAAAGGGTCGGCGTGCTTTCAAGTTTTACCATTCTCAACCGATGAAAAAATAAAATCTACCAAGATTTCAATGTATGTATGTTTGTATATATGTGTGAGAATGAAATAAAAAATTTGTAGACTGAAAAGTTCAAATGATAACGTTATATCTGCTGTAGATGACTTTTTACCAATGGGATCCATGTACTTCAATACCGATGGAAGAAGAGTGTAGACCGGAAGGGGAGCTATGTTGAAAAATAAACTTTATTTGGTCACCTTCGATGAGAGTATATTGGTCAGCCTTCGAACTTTTTAGCCGGCTCTTGCATGTATGCATGTATGTATGTGTATATATATACATTCTATTGTATTTACGTTTGTGTTGATGTTACTTTTTTTTCACATATTCCTATATTGCCGTATTGATATATTCACATATTGACAACTTCTTATATTCACATATTCACATATTCTTTATTCACATATTCACATATTCTTATATTCACATAATAACATATTGATAAATTCTCATATTCACAAACCTTAATCACATTTGTTGACATTCTCTGGAAATTAGGATTAACATATGTCATTAATTATTTACCATTTAATTCTCAAAAGTGCACAACTTATCAAATTTTGGTCGCTGATTGCGTAAAACCATATGGAATAAATTCACGCTAAGCTTATTCTCAATAAAATTCTCGATGATTGATTGTCAAAATAAATAAACAAATAAATAAAAAAGGCATACACGTCCTTCGAAAAGATATGTGCTTGTTAATAAAGTTATAAGTAGATTGAAATATATATATTCTTTTTCGTGTATTTCAGACGAATATTTCGATTTTATTTTAATTTCGTCTAGAATCTTTCGGTCGATTTTTTTTTCTGCTTTTAATTCAAATCACTGGAAATTTTATAGAAAAAAAAATTCTATATAGAATCGAAATTACAGTCTTTGAGGGCATATAAGAAGTTTTGATTATTTTTGATTTGACAGCATTATGGAATTACTTTAGATACAAGTTAATGACGTCTAATTAAAAGTTTGTCTTTCAAACACCTCAATTCTTTCATTAAAGACTTGGGAGATATTTTTGAGACATTTTGGGGAGAGGAAGAGTTCCTAATATGCCATCATATAAGACGCCTGTGGTGTAATGTTTATTGTCACAGCAACCCGAGTTCAAATACTGGATGAAGTTATTTGCACTTCTCATAGCGGTGATACATTTGGTGATACATTTGGGAAAGGTATGAATCCAACTATTTCCCCAATCCCCAGGTATAGGTAAATAGTAGGGCACAAAGACGTTGGTACGGCAACCGTTCTTGGAGAAGGAAAACTCTAAATTCAAACATAAAAAACTCCGCTTAAAATCCTTGTCCCTAAATGCCATCATATACGGTATATTACCTACCACGAGATCTTGCTCTGATCCTAATAGAATTCCTCTGTCATGTGGACCATTCAAAACCTGTTTTTCATCGCTAATTCTCTCTGCTTATTTCATTCAGATATGAGGTCATTTTTTCATTGTCTAGTGTTGTCATATGAAAAGTACGTATTCATTGAGGGTATCACAACGATTTTAAAGATGAATTGTCATGTTTTCTCGTTATATTGTAATTTATAGTGCTTGATTTACCTAAAATTTAAGTAAGTTTTAACTTTGGGCCACACAACCTCAAGGCTTCATTTTTTTAGATACACTTTTTTTCATTAGTTTTTATTCTTTAACACTAATTCACACACACACACACACACACACACACACACACACACACACACACACACACACACACACACACACACACACACATACATACATATATATATATATATATATATATATATATATATATATATTAATCATTAAAGCGTTAATCTAAACATTTTTAAAGAAGGATAAGAAATTTCATATCGCTTAGAGCTTCAGCAGGTTAAAGTCGGGTTCAGATTATTTCATTTATTTTTCACCACTCTTTTAGACGATACATTTTTCAACATCAGAAATTAAAAAAAAAAAAAAAGAAATAAAAATACTTTAATAAAGTTGAAAGTACGAATTAAATAAGCGAAGAATACTGAAAAGACGCCATTTCTCTCCTTTCAACAATTTCAGTTCAAAATTATATTGCCAGTTTTAACAAACAATACATTTATCCGGAGAACAAGAAATTTAATTTTGACGATATTTTCAATAAAGAAAATTCAAATAAAGTTTCAAGAAGAAACTAAATCTTGATTATTTTTCTCTCCTGTTTCATTCTTTTTATAAGACATGGGATTTTTTTTTTTCTCTGAGCAAAGCAAATTCAATAATCTAAACATGGAAGAACTGGCTTTCCTTTTTAGCATTTTGATGTGTAATTTAAGAATTTTGACCAAATTTTATCATTTGAAAAAAATTCAGTGTTAGTAAATAATTAAGTTTGCCTATTTATTAAGGTCACAATGTTATGAAATATTTTCCTAAAATGCGTTATAAAATATTTTAAATTAATGAAAAACACATTTGAAATAGCTATTTAGCCGGAAAAGCCAATCCAATTTTCAAGTTTTGCACATAAAGTCTCAACTGAAATCCTGTTCACTAGAAAAAGGGATTAGACCGACGAATTTTATTAATTCCGTCAAGGCACGAAGTGGATTACTACGCCCTATCCGCTTGGCAAGTCGTCGTCTCTCCCGACAACATCCAACCAGAAATTGCTAATGTTAAGGCCAAAGTAAATCAAAATGAGTATTTATGGAATTAAAGTTCTACTTATTGGCTTTGCTTACTTATTAATGTTGTAAAAAGATACGCGTTCGAAATTGCATGAAATATAATTCAGTATGACACACACAACAACATTGCTTGACTCTTTTCAATGCTGATGAACGGGACGCCATCAAAAACTGAACGAGGAAATTCCTTCTTTCAAAAATGCATGTAATTTTTTTTTCTCTTATCTTCTGTCATCTGTAAGCAGGTGTGCAGCTCACACAGAGATATTCGCAAGAAATTACTCAATCCACGAGCATGGGATAGAAACTCGATATCACAACAATTTATTTGGGAACAGAGCTCAGGAAATGAATTTCAGTCACACACCCAACGATGTACTATTAGTAGCAGCACTTCATCGGGGTAAAGGCTTGCGGGTGATGCTGACTGACTGTATTAAACAAAGAGAATAATACTTCTAAAATTTGTTGTTTCTACGCTAGATTCTTTTTTTTTTTTTTTTTTTTTTTTTTTCGTTTTTGCATCGGAATGAGAAGTGAAGAGCTAAACATTGTTCAACATAATTCTATGAATATCTTCATGTTTTGTTTTTTTTTTGTTTAGTTTTTTGCTTTGTTTTTCATTTCAACGCTTCTTTCTTTCTGTCTTTCTTTTCCATGTCAATTTTTCGGCCTCCACTTAGTGGAGAAATCGGACAAGATTCGAATTTGTAACTGAGAACCACAGAGCATATTACACCCAGTATCAAACCATTGTTCAAACCTTTGTGGCCAGTGTCCTGGATATGTCATTAAACCATCTGAGAGCGAGGCTCCAACCTTGGAGATTTGGAGAATGTGGACTACCTTTTCATTACCATTGCTCACAGGTCCACTTTGGCTCGAAATGGAAGCATCTGATAGGATCCTATCTAAGGGTCAAATAGAACAGAGTGTGTGAAAATAAATGACTGATGTATATAGCAATACTTGAAACCATTTAACTATGCGCAAAAAAGCGCTCAGGCTCGTGTAAGGATGTTATCAAGAGAATATTTACAAATCATATATATATATATATATATATATATATATATATATATATATATATATAAACAGGATTTAGCATTGTATAACCTACAATGGTTGATATGCCATAACACCAAAACCCCCATTGTGGCCAATTGTATTTCGATCAGCTTTACTGACAATTTACCGCAAGAGATGCAGCAGTAGCATCAACAACAGCAGCAGTGACAGTAATAGTTGTATTCTAAATTATCTGAGAGTCTGAATTTTCATAATTTCACATAAAAAGCAACCAAACTATGCAGCAATTATTGATTGATTGATTGATTTTAACAGTATTTCATGTCTGGAGGTTTGGGAATTGCGTACATTGTGTATTTCAATTTTTTGTATTGTTATTTCTTACAGATTTTTATTTCATTTTGATGATTGATTAAATTTCTCATCCTTATTTTCTCTGGTATTGATCACGGTTATGTTTATAATTTTTGGTATTATTGTATTTTTCTCAAGAAGAACAAAATGACATTCAGATTTCCATTTACAAATAGCTCCTTTGTATTGTTTGCAATGAAAAAACATTGTTACAGTTTTTGTGGAACCAATTTTCTAAATATTTCATAAGTTTTGACAATAAGAGGAAAAAAATTACAATTTTTTAAAATCTTTATATAAAAGAACATTTCTACATATAGTGTCTGTTCGGAAAACAGACAACCATTTTCAATATCTTGATAACCAATAGTGAAGCCCTGATATAACTTAATACCTTAACAGAGAAAACAATTTCACATTAGTGAACAGAGACTCTTCTATGAAGTTTCCCAGTCGACATTGAGACGTCATTTAGTCGGCTTTTGTACTTTACTTATGATGCATTCATTATAACTGAACGAATAGATTCTTCTCACCTCTCTTTTTTGCCCACGTAAATATAAGCATCACTGAGTTATTCAAGTGGAACCCTACAATCCAAATTTGTCTCCCTGTGATTTTGAGATTTATCAAAGCTAAAAATAAGATATTTCAGACCGTGGATGCTATTAAAGAGGCAGCTGATAGCAAAACCGAAAGAAATTTTTGCAGACTGTTTTCAAAAAGTGAAAGGGACGATGTGATTTTTGTAAGGTTCCAAGCAAGATCACTTTAAAGTAATCCAAGGCTCCGTTACTATTGGTACGCTACAATTTTGTGTTCTCTGCAGAGGAGTAAGACTCCTCCCAAAATGGATGTCCTGGATATTACACTAAACTGCATCTGATGACGAGGCTCCACTTCTAGAGATCTGGGTAGTGTCGAGTACCCCTACAATACCATTATTTCCCGGTCCACGCTGCCTCGAAGTGGTCGTATCTGTTAGGGTCCCATCAATGGGTTAAATAGGTCTGTTTAATAATTTATTATTTTTGACAGGATTGAGTACAAAAAATCTTAATGAATACTTACATTGTAAATGTAAATATAAAGGTAAAATAGACGCAATTCCCTAACCCCCAGGCGTAAAATAACCTATGACAGGTTAACAAGCCGTTAAAATGAAAAAATCAATTAATTCAAGTACGCTTGTCATTGTTAGTGTTAAATTGCTGGATACTTTCCGAATAACAAACTTTATACATAAATATATATGCATGTGTGTGTGTGGAACTGTAGAATATCAACTAAGGTTTAAACTCACTCTCATTGTAATAGTTTTTGAGATTAATTTATTAACTACTGCTCCATAGCAAAGTGTATTTACGTAACCACTGCATTTTTTAAAAGTACAGGAATGTACTACCTGTTGTGAATTTAGGAAGACTGTGTTAAGTATCCAAACGTTCGAACTCAGCATTCAAACTTATGTCTTTGACGTTCTCTTGAACATCAGTTAGAAACCCCGGAGCGGAATAGACACCAATCTCAGCGACTAAGTAGACGAGAAATCAACAGCCAAAAGGAACAAGATTTTGAGCAGCTTTTATCTGACAGACAACCACGTGATACATATTGACAAATGTCAGGGATTAAATGATTGCAATAGTCAGATTCAAAAGCAATTGGCTTCTCATCTCCTATCAGTTAACCGAGACTCTTTGTTGACAGGTGATACAATTCAGTCAGACGGAACAGGAACTAAACTTTCTATAAAACAAATTCTGACATCTTTTGACAAATAATAGGAAATATTTGAAGCATCCATGTTATTTAGAAGATGTCCGGAAAACCAGCCGATTGGTTTGTTAAACATATCCAGAATAAAGCATCATGTTGTTGTTTTTTTTGGGGGGGGGGTAAAATACAAGGAAAAGACAGTCTAAAGCGACAAAAAACAACTGCTTAACATGAATTCGTTTTCCGAAAACATGAGTAACTTGTTTTTTCTAGCGTTTCTCTTGATTCCAAAATTCGTACATTTTCCTTTGTGATGTTTTTTTTTTTTTTATGCCAGCAATGTCAAGTGTTTCTTCATGGAATCTGATTTTTTTTTAAAGAAAATTCCTTTCGGAAACGTCATTTCCGTTTCTTCTCATCTTTGCAAACAAAAATCTTTTGTTTAGTTTCAACTCTTAAAATTTTGGTTATTTTGTCTTGGAAACTTTATTTATCGGAACCCGTAATTTGTCATGTTATTATTACTTCACTCCTTACGAGTTATTTTTTTTTACACCAGCTTTAGCAAGTGGCCATCTAGTGGGATGACAGCAAGTCTCCTCGGGGCTCTTCAGTTCTTCTGAGTATTCTGGCCGATTTCAACAATGCAGTTGTCTGGATGCTTTTGATTCTCCAACTGATTTCCAATTTCTCTAGTCCTTTCTTCAAACTCTTGAAGACCGTTTCGAGTGCACCAACTACAACTGGTTTTACTTTGAGTCTCATGTTCCCAATCTTTTTTCTTCATCTTTTTGTTTTCCCTCTGTGGTTCGCCGAAACGGCAAAATCTTTCTCCCTTTTTCTTTTGGGTAACACTTGGTCTGGTTTTCAGGCTGGGATTCGGTAATCCCTCAGTATATCAAAATCCTAGAGAATTTCATAGGTTTCATTCTTTATTACTGATTCTGGTTTGTGAAATCTCTTGCACAATTCCCAGTTGATCATCTTTCTCACCCAGTCATGCCTCATCTTGAACTCCTTCAATAATAATTGCCAAATTCGCTTTTTATATGATTAACAGTTTCATCTTTTTCTCCTCATAATCTAGACTTGTTATTTTGTTGCATATTACCGATTTTCGCTTTTATATAATTGGTCGTTATGTCGTTGTTTTGTGTTGCTATTAGAAGAAATTCAGTTTCTCTATTGAGGTTTATATTTCTTAGTTATGAACAGGTTTTTTCGTGTACAATTTCATGTTTGAAATCTCCATACATTTATTTTTTCTTCCCATTTCGTTTTATTGGTTTTTGTTGCTTTTCAGTTTCATTGCCAATGTTGTTAATAGCTGCTGTGATTAGTTTTTCTTTGCTCTTTTTAATGTCACCCTTTACCCCTTGTATTGATGCATCGATGAAGTCCTAATTCCTGGCGAGTCCTCTTTCACTTTTTCTTTTTTTTTTTTTTTGATACATATAATCTATGTCATCTGTCAGGTGTAAGGCCTTTGCGCATACTCATCAATTTCCTTGTCCTTAGGTCCTTTTGAATTCCTTTTTTTTTTAAATGACCCCGAGTGCCTTACTGCCCAGGTGTTCATCCCTTTCATGATATTTCTGCCGTGGAGCTTGATTTCGAGAACTTTTCTTCTTCTTCTTCTTCTCAGGTCACTTTTCTTATTTTTGTTTCTTTCACTTCCGCTTGCTTGACGGTGTCTTCTTCCAATATAACCAAGTAATTGTACCTTTCTTTCTCTCTAAGCATTCTGCTTCTTTCCTGGTTCTGCAGTTCTATTCCTCGTTCCTTTTCTCACTTTTCATTATAAACATGTCACATTTTTCTATACCAAATTTCATTCGTATATTCTGGCCGTATATTCTTAATGTTTGGACTTGAGTCGCCAGTTCTTTTTCATTTTTTGCAAATAACTTGATATCATCCAAGTACAAAAAGTGATTAATCATTTCTTGGGATTTTGTAAATTTCTAGGCCCCAATGCACTTTCTAAGTATGTAATTGAGTGGCACCGTTGCTATAACAAATAGCTGTGGCGAGAGCGAGTCTCGCTGGAAGATACCTCTCTGGATTTTCACCTCTGCCTCCGTGATGAAGATTATGAGTTTCTCGGATATATTGTACATTTTCAGACATTCTAAAATTCAAGTTTGCAGGACCACATTATAGGCTATTTTGAAGTCATTCTATACCATGACTACATCTTTCCGCCTCGTTTTGAATGTGCTGATCTATGTATGGTAGATTACATGTTCCTCTTGTTTCTCTGTGGCATTTTTTCAATTCTTCCGGAAATAATCCACTGTATACCAAAAAGTAATAAATCTTTTCTTTAATTTGTGCGGTCAGTATTTTCCACTTCATAGGTAGATACGTTATCGGTCTATAGTTGCTGGGAATGGTTCCTTTTTTTAATGTATTTCTGTACTTAGGTAGTTTTCTCTTTATCATCGATTCGGGTAGACTTGCTTCTTCTGGCATTTTCTCAGTGGTAAAGCCAGTCTATCATTGATAGACGTGAATTTATTTAAAAAAAATCTATGCCATCATGGCTTGGTAGTTTCCAATTCGGTACCTTCTTGAGTGTTGTTCTTATCGAGTACAGGTGTATTTCCACCCAAGGCTCTTCTTCGTGTCATTGTAACTCTTTTTTCATGTTATTTATCCATTCGGCAGAGCTATTATGTTCTTTCTGATCTAATGTTTTACTCCAAAATTGTTTTGTTTCCTTTGCATCCGGTTATTGGTATGTCATCGTGCATTCTCCACCTACTTGTTTGTAGAATTTACTTTCATTATTTTGGAAAGTCCTGTTTTGTTTGTATTGCTTCGCCCTATCCCAGTATCTTTTGCATCTCTCTTCTTCCACAAATATCCCTTGATTTATCTCTTCAAGTTGTATTTTCTGACTAGTCTGCTGTTCGTTTTGGTCTTTACATCCCAGTATATCCTCGCATACTTTTCCTTCCTTAGCTCTTTTACTTTTTGTCACAGTTTCTTTTTATGTTCTTCTGATTTCCCTTCCAGGTTTTGTATTTCTATTCTAGTTCCCTTGGGTAATACCGTTTTTATCACGGACCAATTTCACGCCGACATAAATTAGCTCGTTTAATTCAGTGATGTTGGTTGTTGGGATTTTGTTCATAGCTTCTTCAGCTTTTCCGTTTTTACCTTCACTTTTTCCAGTTATCTATTTATTCATCTATATGATCTTTGAAATCAGCTTCGGAACAACCATTTGAACATCTCCCAAATATATTCAGGTAAAAAAATCCTCAACATTTTCATAATCCCCCCCCTCTCTCTCTCTCTCTCTCTCTCTCTCTCTCTCTCTCTCTCACACACACACACACTCCTTTTTTTATCTAAGCGAGATTTGACTCTTGGTGATCATTATGTGGCGTCCCGTGATGAAGTAGCCATTCTGAACTGTGGACAGCTTCATCCATTGCAAAACACCAAACACTTTTTATATAGAACAAAATTGTCGTCACCTTGGCACTAAAGGTTTTTTTGTTTTTTTTGTTTTTTGCAAGACTAAGGGGAAAAAACTGAGTTAAGAGAAGACAAATGACGAAATAATTATATGTTGCTCTCTGAAAAAGTGGGTGAGTTTGTTAACTGTAAAGTTGTAAACATATTTTATGTTTAAAATACTCTTCTCTTTTGAAGAACTTTTCTCCGCCTATTTACAATACCGTACTTCTTTCTTTCTTTCTTTCTTTCTTTCTTTCTTTCTTTCTGCATCTCTTTCTTTTCTTTTCTTTCTACACCTATTACCCATTTTCTTTCTTTCTTTCTTTCTTTCTTTCTTTCTTTCTTTCTTTCTTTCTTTCTTTCTTTCTTTCTTTCTTTCTTTCTGCATCTCTTTCTTTTCTTTTCTTTCTACACCTATTACCCATTTTCTTTCTTTCTTTCTTTCTTTCTTTCTTTCTTTCAGCATCTCTTTCTTTTTTCTTCCTTTTCTCTCTCTCTCTCTCTCATGATCATTGATTGAGTATGCCTGACGAACTGCATTTCTTAGTTCATTTTACATTTTGACGTTTTATGCATATTTAGCTTCGGTTCTTTCATCTTTAAATTTCTTTTATGTTCCTGCAGATTCCATTGCTGACTCGCCATCGTATCTCTGAAAGATACGATTGGCTGATTGATGATATTTTAATGGAGTTTGTGAAGGTATCTGAGACATTTTGTTCCTGAAAACTTTTTCCCCCTTTGTTTTTGCCCACGATTCGCCCTAATCATTAGCATGCAACTCTAGAGGCTCAATAAAACGTTCAGCCCACAAAGTTGAGCATCAGAACTAAATTCCTTTTTTTTTTTCTTTTCTTAATATCCTATTCTTCTCGAATGACTCCAAAACGAAAACGGTTTCAAATATTATCAACATCAACAAGAGTAGTGCTTCAAAGTCTTCGCTGATGGTTTTAAGGCTTTTTTTTCAAGATATTGAGTTTTATTGTTGGTCATTTTATTTCTAGTCATTGGCTGAAATAATAATTATACAAAACTTTGAAAAAAGAAAGAATAGAAAAAAAAACCAACATGGTTATTTTAGATTAAAAAAGAAACAAAAGAAAAAAAATTCTTGCCGCTACATCGGGTTGTATATCTACCATTAAGTTGATTTCATGTGAATAACGTGCTTCTTATTTTTATTTCAAATGCAGCATTTCGGATGATCAATTCTCTGGTAGATGTGATAATCAGTGAAAAGTCTAAGAAAGTAGAGGTCGCACCAGGTTTTTGCAAACACGTATATTGAAGGCCATAATCTGCAGCCGATCTAAGCAAATGTTACACAGCATGCACCAAATTTTAACATTGTCGTTTCTATTTCGGATGCAGAGAGAGAGAGAGAGAGAGAGCGAGAGAGAGAGCGTGAGTGAGAGAGAGAGTGAGAGAGAGAGAGCAAGTTTCAATACAATATAGTAAATTAAAAAAGACACACGGTGCTCTTAGCAATAGCCACTGACTACAACGACGATAGGGATCTTCTTGAAAGTGACAACATCCTTCGCGTGCAAAGGCTAAAAACCAGCTGTGTGCCTCTGATCTGGACACCTCATTAGTGTAAAAAGAAATGATTATTCTAAGCGGTTAGACATTGTAAGGATGGCTGATTTCGTCCCGCGAGTCAAGACCTATAAAATTGATGTGGGCCCTCGGCGAGCAATTCGAAATGATGGACGCAACTATTAGACATATGGGGCATGTAGCACATCCAGTTGACAGGGATCGAGCTGTCTGAGAATTTTCACTATCGTGTCACTCCAACATGTTACCTTATAATTCTTCTGATTTGAATCCTTTGGACAACTATCCTTAGACATCATTAAGTGGGAAACCAACCGGTGGCACGACAATACCAAGAACTTGCTGAAGGCGACCATAGTGGTCAAGAATCACCAGATATGAGCATGTAGTTGCTTCCTATGTCACATTGAAGCCTTTCTCAAGGATTTTTTTTATTTTTTGAAAAAACTGAACTTTTGTACGATAAAAAATTATCTGTTTCATATATATATACATATATATATATTATCATCATTATGTGGCACCATAAGCATGGATATCCCTGACCCTCTAACGCCACCCTTCTCAATCGTTCAACGCTCCCGATAGGTCTTCAGTCACATCCCGTATCAGCACAGAGCTGTTGTATGCAGGTTCAAGCTTGTCGTCCTGCCTTTGCTCGTCCATGTGAAGAGTTCCACAGGAGCACATTACTTATGAGCTCGTCCCTACTTCTCCAGCAGTGCCCCGCTTGTCTGGTTCGTCTAACTTGGATAGTTATCGTGATGGGTAGTAAATGGCTGTACAGCTACTGCTTTTTGGGGTGCTGCCTCCAGGACTTGTTCAATATTGCTCGTAGCATTCTTGTGTAGTTGCCATCAAGCTTTTTCACTGTACGTTTAGTTAGCGTCCATGTAGTGCATCCATACAGCAGTATCAAAACGACTGCGTTTTGTTTGGTCGGTCAGGTCTGACTTCCATATGACCGATAGCCTATCAATAGGCTGTCCATGCCTTTGTTAGTTGCGTGTTGATGTCAGTCTCGGTTGATGAGACACTGCTTCCTAGGTAGGTGAACTTGTCTACTAGTTTCAGAGAGCTACCGTTTAGTGTGGAGATGTCACCTGTTTGATTAAAGTACATATATTCCGTCTTGTGTGCATTGACATGGAGGCCTATGCCTACAGCTGCTCGTTCCAGACTATGTAGCCGGGTTTCAGCTTGGGCGGGTGCATTTGCCAGAAGCGCTATGTCATCGGCGTAGTCTGCGTCCGTAATTGTTTGTGCGGGGTACCTTCTGCTTCTTTCCTTTGTTAGCTTGAAACCGTTTTCTTTCATTCTATCAATAGATGTTCAGCATTCATGCTACAATGTTGAAGTAGCCTGTGTCTCCATCCGGTGAGCGGACTTTTACTTTTGTGTTTCTATATAGCATCATTATGGCTGCGACGGCTTCTTTGGGTATAGGGGAGTAGTATTTACTCCATATTTTCTGTGTATGGAGTCAAAGGCGTTGGCGAAGTTGACAAATAATATTGTTGCTGCAAGGTTTTTTTGCACGTACACCTTCAAGAATTCTCCGGATAATCAAAATTTGTGACGTCGTGGATCTATTTCTCCGAAAGCCATTTTGGTTCTTCCCAAGTATGTTCTCAATTTTGGGTTCTATGCGGTTTCGTAGTAGAGCATTGTATATCTTGGCCGCTATGGAAGTACATGGCGTATTCAATGAGTTTCCAGACATTTTTTGCACTGGCATTTAAAATTGGTGTAGAAAAATCAGTATGTTATTGCTATACATCTTATGAGATGACCGACCAATTTTTATGATTTTAACTTCAAATGAACAGCTACAGCAAGAATTCGAATACACCCTACTAAAGCCTGATTGTCACAGCTGGTGAATTTCAAAAATGCAATCTGGACGAGAGGACACTTTAGAAGAACGATATGCAATAAAATTCTGTTTTAAAATTGGAAAAAATGATACCACAGAAACGTATGGAATGGTTCAGACTGCTTTTCGACCATCTTGCATGAATCGAGCATCAGTTTTTGAGTGGCATAAGAGATTCAAGGAAGACAGGGAGTCTGTAACGGATGATGAGAGGTGTGGGAGGAGTAAGGAAGTCAATACACCAGAGTTGATTGGCCAAATGGATTGGGTTAGGGTTACTATGTTGAGGTTTTAAGGGAGTTCAGGAAGATATTCCGTCGGAAGAGGCCGGCACACTTCAAATCGGGTCAGTGGCATTTCCACCAGGACAATGCACCAGTCCACAACTCCATCCTTGTCACAGACTATTTGACCAAGATAGGCATCGAGACAGTTCCTCACCCTCCTTATAGTCCTGACCTAGCTCCCTGTGACTTTTGGTTATTCCCTAAGCTCAGAGGCTGTCGTTATGAGACAATTGAGGAGATGAAAGAGACTGTGACGAAAGTCATTGACATGCTCACACAAGAGGACTTCCATGGGGCCTTCCCGAAGTTGTTAGAACGGTACAACAAGTGCATTGCAGCCGGTGGAGTTTACTTTGAAGGGAACTAGAGTTTCATGTGTGTACTATCAATAAAAGTGCCATTACGAAAAAAGTCTGGAAACTTATTTAATAATCCTCGTAAGTGTTATACCTCAGAAGTTCTTGGCTAATCCAAAGTCGCCCTTCTTATATATATAATTTGTTCTCACATACTTGTCACATTTTGAATATAAGTTTTAAAAGAAATTAACCAGAAAAATTGATACAATTTACAGTTTTAAATGATTTGGCCCTGAGTGAAAATATTGGGGCTCACGGTGATTATGAAACTCAGTAACAATTGTCTTTGAGCCAAGCATGTTAACAATAACATCACACGAGGCAGATGCGTCTAATATCTGACCCTAAACCTAACCCTGCCAATAGTAATACTTCGTCACGTGGATTCAGACAATTAGACACGTGTCCAGTATCTGAAGCTATAAATCGTCAGTAAACGAAAATGGCAAACTTCCAGATAATATAAATAGACCTACCGTACTGTGAGAGGGAGAAGACGTGTCAGTCCTATCATGGGGCCTTGAAATACTTCGCCGGGCTGTTTTAGTCGGTACGCGGATCAGGTCGGGTGTGTCGAGGCTTTTGTAGCAGTCAGTCGACATGGGTACCGGGGAAGCCAGGCTCTCGTGTTACATAGCTTAGACCGACTCTCCTTCGGCCTCACGGGACCGGGGAAGCCAGGCTCTCGTGTTACATAGCTTAGACCGACTCTCCTTCGGCCTCACAGGCTCTTACCTACTCGGGCAAGGCTTGGTTTATAGCCTGGGGCTTGATGTGCCCCTTTTTAGGGGAATGCCAACGGGGCCCAAGTTTAAAAGTCCTTGTGCGACACTTTGGCATTGTGGGATGCCAAACAAATACTGTCATAATTTGGCCGGTACACTCTTGATTCAGAGTGACTTCGTTATTGTTCTAGGCGAGTCTGTAGTGTTATGGATAGTAACAATCTTTCGTTTGTCTTATTTTCTGTTGAATGTATAAATTTCGGTTCGAATGAAATACACTTTATATAAGTTGTCTTTTTCTTCGTCATGTGATGTACATGTGAGCATTATAAATGTTTTGTAGTTAAAAGAATCAAAACTCAAAGATATCGAATTTATAGCTACCAATCTGTTGAATAATTTCTTTTATCTTTTAATATGGGCATGAGCAAAAAAGTTTTTTTTTTGTGTCTGACCTATCACTAATCACGCGAATTTTCTTGTCATGTATCTGAATATGATTCGTAAAAAAACTAAGACTAACCCCATAATTTCTCTTTAATTGTGGCTTGAACAGAAGCCGCAAAACAAGACTGCTATATCTATTGCCATTAGTGACAGGTGAAGGTTAATAATGGTGATACTTTTATGAAGTTCGGTTAGGTAATTAAAGAATGGATGGATGTATATGTGTATTTAGTAAGATCAACATAGTCTGATTTAAGGCCATTATAATGTTTTGTTTTGGTTTCTTTGTTTAATAACATATCAACTTTCGTCCACAATTATAGATTGTACTTACTATCAATAGACTGCGAAACTAACTTGCTAACAGCTATCATACCATAGCAATAGAAGCGTTTGTATATACACGCAGACAAGTGCGCCTGTATATGAATGTATATAAGTGAGTGCGCATATGCTTGTGTAACCAAGCGCTTCTAGATTGCTAATCAAGAACACGTGTCCAATAAAAGTCAATTCCTACAAAATATCCTTCTTCTTTATTTTACTCTTCTTCTTTAATTGGTTCCCATAAACAATTCTATCCAATATTTTGTCTGCATTTTCCCATTTTTTTTCCTATTATTTAAAACTCTGTCTGATCCTTATTCTATCTGATGTGATTTTTTTAAACAACGACAAAGAACTCGACGTTTCCACGATGTCTGGTTGTTTTCTCTACAAACTAGTGAAGGAATTACTCGGAGACGCAGTGGTAACAAGCCAATATTCTTGAACGTTTAATTAAGTCCATGTGTGACATAACTGTGCTCAATTTCCGGTTCCACAATTCCTGTCTCTCTTGGATAATCTTTGTTAATTTTGGATCCAGGCCACGGAAATCTTTTCGACATTTCCTCGTCGTCGGCTCCGTAAGATTTCTTACATATGACGAATATTCCCAGAATAATATGTCAAAACCAACTGGCAAGAAACTTTAATAAGAGAAAAAAAAATGTTTTTCGCGGTTTTAAATGAAAGGGGGTAAAACAAGAAGAGCTAATATTGAAAAATTAATGCTAATTCAAGGAAAAATGTATGGATATTTGATAAAGTAGTACGATTATGTTGCGCCAGTATCCTTTTGCTTTGGTTTCTTTGTTTAATGGCATATCAACCTTTGTAGGTTATTTAATGCCAAAGCCATTCTCCTAGAAGATCAGTAGTGGTATTATTTAACCCATAGCTGGGAGGATAAGGGGGTTCATACCTTTCCCAAGGGTATTTGCCCGAAAGTGAAGGTAATAGCGCGACTGGAGTACGAACTCGCTTCCTACAATTCTGCAGTCCATCGCTTTAACCATTACACTACGAGGACACCCCCCACCCATCTCCTTTTAAAGACGGAGGAAATTAATCATTTACTCGGACATAAGCAATCATATTCAATTAAAACGAATAAATTAGAATATTTCTATCATAGCAAAAAACAAACAAACATGATTTGTATAATCAATTGAAAATAGAAAATTTGGTAGGAAGCAGATACCTGAAAATTTCAAGATTTATCATATTTACCCAACCCCTCCGCTCGGGCAGGATATGACTCAAGGTCAATTTTTTTAAGCGGACTTTAACAGGTTTCAGTTCAGAGTTTTCCTTCTCCTAGACTAGTTGCCTAACCAAGGGTGAAGAACCTAGTCTGCCCTACTATTTACCCATAGCTGGAGGGAGAATATTTGGATTCATACCTTTCCCAAGGGTATTAGTGCTATGTGAAATGCAATCATCAGGTCCAGGATTTGAACTCGTGTCGCCGTGTCCATATCCTGCGACGATAACCATTACACCACGGGCACCTCCAATTTCAAGATTTATGAATACATTTATAGTGGTGATTACGACAAACACACATAGATAGATAGATAGATAGATAGATGTTAAATGTTCTCATTTCTATCATGTAAATATGTTGTCAATAAAACCATAAAGCTAAACCTATATAAAAATGTATTGCGCTTGGATGAACGTGGCTTATAATCCTCCAATTTTGATTTCATACAAGCCAAATGGGGTAGTCAAACAGCGTCTCACAGGCTGCTTGGGCAACTTTGTGATATTTGCGCTATTTTATGATATTTGCGTCACACACAAACACACACACACACACACAGCGAGATTGAAACTAACGAAAATTAAGTTTTAAAACTTCATCCATAACGTTGGGTACATTTCCTTCTCTTATTTCAATCTTCGATTAGCATAATTTTCACAAAATGTACCAAGAAGACACAAGTAATAATAAAATGATTTAAAAATCAAATTCTTCAGCGTTTCCTATTCATGATGGAGCAGAAGTAATAGTCCATGGTGTTACAGAATACAAAGAATTCTTGATTCTTAGGGAGAGAGATGAGGTCCTCTGTAAAAACGAGTCTTTAAGTGCATTCAGGCAAATGATCACTATTTTGAATCAATACTGTTAGAGAAGGTTTTTTCTTGTTTTTTGTTGTTTTTTTTTTTTTTTGTTCTCTTTGTTTTAAATTTATTTTTACACGCAGGACTCGAGGAAATTCTATGGAACGAATAAAAATCAAAAGGAGATATTTAAGCAAGAAAGGGTGATTTGCAGTTTTTATTATATATAAATCCTTTTGTTGCCTTTATCATAAATAATACAAAAATATACAATAACAATCAACATAATTCTTAATAAACATATCACATTTAATTTAATCGAAACTATGTTTAAACCCTTTTCTGTATGTGTGACCCATAATAGTAAAGAAATAACGTTCTCAGAGTTTAAAATACAACTTCAAAGTTTCGAAGATACCGAAAAATACTGTCACAATTTAAATAACGACAATGTGAGGAAATTGACAATTTCATTTTGGAAAACGACAACAAATAAATTAATGCGTTTTACATGTAGTAGAAAGGGATACATGGCAAATAATTGCTGATGCGATGACAAAACCAATAACCAAATAAAAGTCAGAAATTTAAAAAAAAACTTTTACTTGGACATCAAACTCTTTTTTTTGTATTGTGTTCTCATATGGAAATAAATAAAATAGTTATATAAAAGCAAGCGGAAATGTTAAAAGGTCCCATATCAGGTTCACCAAATCAAGTGCTTGTCTCCCTTATGTAGCCCTTCTGTTTTGTTAAACAAATCAGTTTATTTTCTCCTTCTCACGATAATGGACGTACTATTTTTCCGTCGAATATTTTCCCCTTATTTTACGGCATGAAAAACTAAACAGAATATCCCACTCGTTTGCATGGATGAGATGTTGAAGAGTATCTCACTAGGTCGAGGAGGAATGGAAGTATAACCCATTTGACTGCAGGGAGGAGATGTAGAAGAATATCTCACTCGGTCGAGGGGGAGAAAGGAAGTATATCCCATTTGACTGCGGGGAGGAGATGTAGAAGAGTATCTCACTTGGTGGAGGAGAAAAATGGAAGTATATCCCCTTAGACTGCAGGGAGGAGATGTAGGAGAATATCTCACTTGCTCGTGGGGAAGAATGGAAGTATGTCTCATTTGACTGCAAGGAAGAGATGTATAAGAATATCTCACTAGGTCGAGGGGGAGAATGGAAGTATATCCCATTTGACGGCGGGGATGAGATGTAGAAGAATATCTCACTTGGTTGAGGGGAGGGGGGTAAGATTGAAGAATATCCCACTTGACGTCGGGGAGGGTACCTGTATGAATGTCACGTGTGAACAAACAGATAAAACACAAACAGAATTATAATATAGCTAAATACTTTTTTCATATGTTGTTTGATCATTATGTGGAAGAATGACTAAAAAGGATTTTTAAAACTTTGTCAAGTCAATATTGTTTTAATAATAAATGTTAACTTTTTTTCTATGTCTCAACGGGCACTGTATTTACTTTCGCTTCACACTCTGTATAATCAACTGGCCATCTCTCTTTAAACAATATTTGCAATTTATAAGCTATATTTGTTTTGAAAGGTGTTTTATAATTATTAAACCACTTTAATATATATATATATATATATATATATATATATATATATATATATATATATATATATATATATAAGAGTGTGTATATGTAGGTGTGCCTGTGCGCGCGCGTGTGTGTGTGTAAGAATGTGTGGGTGTTTAAAGGTCATACATTTTTATGAATTTTACTTTGCTCTTGTGTGTATGAGTGTAGTTTAACTTGTATTTACATATTCATTCGTCAATGTGTATTCATACCTTTGAATTTGTGTGTGTTAGTTTGCCCTCGTGTGTGTGTGTGTGTGTGTGTGTGTGTGTGTGTGTGTGTGTGTGTGTGTGTGTGTGTGTGTGAGTCCTAATTAATGAACTGGCCAGTATTTATACAGGCCTTCACGCTATTTCGGAAGGTCGACACTTATCAAGTGCAACTGACCCGAGGGCCTC
>OY757915.1:1400613-1450613 GCA_963585895.1 Sepioteuthis lessoniana | reverse complement strand
ATTTGTAAGCTAATAGTTTGTAGGTAACTTTATTTTTAAACCAGTTGTCAGAGCAAATATGTTTGCGCACTGTAAATGATTCAAATAATTCTATCTATCAAGAATTTCTATCCTATGCAAATAATTTGCACACAACAGTTTAGTTTCAAATAAATAATAATAATAATAATAATAATAATAATAATAATAATAATAATAATAATAATAATAATAAATACTATGTAATTGAACATCCATAGATGGGGTTCTAAGAGATTCAACCAATCCAGGTCAGAGTGTACCTGGAAGTAATATCAATAAATAGGTACTTCACATTCCCCAAAGCTCAAAGACAGGAGCCTCACTATCAGATGCAGAGTCGAAAGGGTAGAATATATTGAAATGTTACAAAAGTAAACAAAACCGACGTTTTTGGTCAATTTTTTGTCCCATGCAGGTTTACAATTTTAAATACAAGATTTGCCAAGAAGTAATGTATAGACGATATATTACTTTGGAAGAAACTTATTGAATAAAAGATGTTGATATTTGTTAAATAAAAAACAAATTAAAACAGGTTTATAAAAGAAAAATAGGTTTATGGATTGAATAGATATTTTATTAGTTGTGTTTATGTTCTTCAAAAAATACCCATAAAAATATAAATATTTTCCGTAAAGTTCAGACTTCCAATGAATATAGAACAACCAGTAACAAATCAAAAAATATGGTAATGTTAATTTTTCAGTTTTATTTTCAATGACATATGAGTGTAGTAACCAGTTATTGGTAACGGTTGATGCTAGAGAGGATATTTAGTTACGTCTCCTCTCACCAAAGTCCAATATTAGCGCTAATATATCCAATAATGTACCAACACTGAATAAACAGAAAGAAAGATAAATTCATATACACATATAAGAACATTTGATATATATTTATAAAACATATAAGTAGTATTACAAGAATTGACAAACGTGTTCCAAATGATAAAATGTGCATACTGTGTCATGAACAAGTAGTTTATAAAAAGAGGGTGAAAATGATCAAAAGTCTAAGATGTCTACTTTGTCGGTTTGATTTTAACAGCGATGTGAACATCATTAACCAATTGGTGAGATCAAATCTCTCGTCTATTCATTGAATAGCGTTAAAAAGAGGAGTCTTATCTATTCGAAGAATGAAGACTAAAAAATCACAAGAAAAGATTCTGAATTCTCACGTGGCCAATAGACATGTGATGTCTAAAGACACTAGAAAAATTTATTTCTAACAAGAAAACAAAAAAGTAATCCCATACAAGAAGGCACCAAAAGTTGCCTTTAACTATCTGTCATTACTACTACTAAAGCTCTCAGTGCGAACTGTGAAGACAGGGGGAAAAAAAGCCAGCAGACTGGTTTCATCAATCGCTTCTTGAAAAGCCGATGTATTCAAACAGGCAAGAAGCTTCCCGAAAAATTTAACTTAAGTCAACTTTATTGAAATCCAACTAAATTAAATGAAAATTTCACCCGAGCACTCCTACTAAATTTACAGTGTGAACTCGGGCACCAGACTGTGAAGGCAGGAAAAATAGCCAGCAGAAGGGTTTCATCACTCGTTTCTTGAACAGCCGATAAGTGTTCAAATATGCAAGAATTCAACTAAAGACAACTAAAAGTTAACTCTATTTAAATTCACCTAAGTTAAACAAAAGATGAAAATTCAACCCGAGAATTCCGCTAAAAGACAAATTTACAGAAGACTCAATAAAAATTAAATGAAAACTGAAAATTCAACCCGAGAATTCTGCCGAAAGATAGCTTTATAGAAGACTCAACCAAATAAAACGAAAGCTGAAACTTTTCAACGAAACCACAAAAAATACTTAAATTAAAAGAAGCTTGTTTTCCAGATACTCTCTCTCTCTCTCTCTCTCTCAGATAAATCCCGCAAAGTACACTAAAATCTACTTTGCTTTATCCTTTCTATCTTTTCTTTCTTGTTTCTTTTGTATAAAATTCTTTTCAAAAACTTCGTTGTCTGTATTATCTTTTTGAATCAGTACTCAAACTAGAAAACAGTGGAACTTACTGTTTAAGCAAAACACACTAAAAGCCTCTAAAACATTATCCTCTTATATATTAAATTTGGCTTTTAGTGTCATTTTCTTCATATCAAATTTTCTTATTTAGATTCTTTTATATTGCAAATATAACCGGGCCATTGACATAATGGTTAGAGCGTTCGCCAGTGGTGCAGGAGACTGGGGTTCAATCCTAGGTCGAGTCGTACCAAAGACTCAAAAAATGGTACTTTCTGCCGGCTTGCTTAACACTCAGCATTATAAGGTACGGATCAAGGGTAAAGTGGAACAATCTAGGGAATGGAGTAACGCCCTCCCCAACACCTCGGTGTTGTAGCTATTGAAAAGGGGACCTTTGGGTCGCCCTCAACTATTCCACAGCTATGAGTTAAATAGTATCTCTACTGTTCTTCTGCAAGGATGGATTTGGCATTAAATAACCCACGAAGGTTTTTGTGCCATCAAACAAAGAAGCCAAGGCAAATCCTAAATTATTTCAAAACTGTCGTTACAGTTCTAAAACATTTTTAGTATTTCTCTGTCACTCAATTCTCCAAAGATAATCACTAACAATGCGCATGGAGAAACGATAGAAAAGTTTGCACAATTAGTAAATTTGCTGATGAGAGAGAGAGAGAGAGAGAGAGAGAGAGAGAGAGAGAGATTAGCAACGCTTAAAAAGGGAAAAAATAGATAATGAGAGAGGCAGCTGTAAACGGCACACTTAACTAAAGCGTCTCTTTGGTTAATATTCGTCTGTTTTCTTCTCAACTCCTGACGCCATTAACTCGGCCAGCGTATGCACACATCTATTTAGGCCAACATCAAAAGAAGACATCCCTTGCGTTTTTAGTCTATTTGGATGTGCACAAACCGTGACGGGCTTCTTACACTGTCGTTCAAGACTTTTGGAATTGTCAAGGTCTGGAAAATAGCCAATCAATTCTGAAGCTCTTTTGAGAATATTAAAGTAAAAAAAAAATGTTGCTGGCCTAAATAATTTTTTAAAGTGAACATCTACAATCTTTCCCTAACCGCTAAACTTCCTTTCTATTTATGGGGGTAACTGTAAATTCTATAAAGTTATTTTTAAAGATAAAAGACGGCCGCAATTCCATTCTAGACAAAGAAACACACGAGCAAACATTAGAAGAAGAAGAAGAAGAAGAAGAAGAAGAAGAAGAAGAAGAAGAAGAAGAAGAAGAAGAAGAGGTTTTAGGGCAGCTCTGTGCGTATCAAACTGTTTCTCTTTAGTAGACCTTTAATAATAAACAGAAGCCACAGTGAGTATCAAAATTAGTCCACTAGGAATGATCTCTGAGACTTGACGAGAAAGCGTTCAACGGTAGGCGCCATAAGGATATTTCTTGAACTTACCTTTGTCTGGTACAGAGCCATGATAATGCAGCGTCCATTGAAGATGAAGCACACTACTCTAGCAATGTTTGGCATCGAAATACGATTGAATTGTCATGTCAACCGATTTGAGTTGATTATCTTAATATATCACAAAACTTTATATAGATATAAGAGTGTTCAGAATTGGCGATTATGCGTGTGTATATCTAAGTTTTAAAAGCGTAGACACAGAATCAAAGGGCTTAGTCAGTTTCTTCTTTTGATTAGATGATCACATAGGAGAGAAACTATCAGTCACCGCTATTGACTCTCTGACTACGCTACTAAAACTTTGACACACACACACGCGCACGCGCGCATAATATCTCTTTTTAGTAGATCAAACTTAACTTTTTGTCTTTTTAATAGAAGTAATTGAACTTTTTATTTGAATCGTTGTTTGGTAAACAGGACAATTTTTTTTTCTTTTATTTTCAACATAACCAGCTTTATTATCATAGCGATCAAAAGATTGTCGAAGTAAACAATCAAAGGTCTTTAAACTAAAATTTTCTTATTAACAAATCATTATCATCAGCAACATTCACAGAAATCGGTATTTTTTTCTTTATTTTTTTAAAGAATTCTAATCTCCACCAAAAATACTTGCAACTAATTACTAGAAATCTATGTTTGAGTTTTATTCATTGACACCGACAAGAATCGATCCTACAACTCTAGTTTTCTGCGGTAATAACATCCATATGATTTCAAGGAAAACTAATTGTTATTGTGTCCGTTTTTTTTTGGGGGGGGAGGTTAAGTGTACAAAATGAAGCTAAAATTTTCATCGAGTCATTCAGATTGTCCTGAAAAAATAAAATAGATATTCTTGAATGTTGCGGAGGACGAGAAAAATAGGAGACGCGTTTAGATTATTTTTTTGGATTGGAACTTATGATTGTTAAATGTTACAATTTGGGAACGACTCGGAATGTAAGTCGATAAGGAAGAAATGCAATTTTGTATAACTTAACTTTTATTCAGTGTGTAAACTAAATAAGAAAGAAGATATAAAAAGAATGAGGGAGGTGTGTATGTAGAAAAGCCCTTTATGGTAAGTTCGTGAGTGTGAAATAAAAAAAAGTCGTTATTTGGCAAGTGGGTCTAGAATTGTATGAGAAAACTTTCTATACTGTATAGTCTGTGGAATAGTATGTAACATGGAGTTTGCCACTTTCATAAACTCAGACTTCTGTTGAATGTTCTTGCTGCAACGTCATTCTGGAGAAGAGTGAAAGAAGCGTCCTTGTGACTCCATTACCAGGACGGGTAGCTATATTAACAGAGGGCTTAATTTTCTACCGGTCGTGTGAAAAGTCTCTAGCAGGGAAGATCAGATGATCTAACAGGGAAGAATTATAGAAAGCAAGGGCATGTAATTCGACAGAAAGCAAGAGCAGGTAGACATACACGGTAGCCATGAACTGTAGCCATCAGTTTATTTAAACTTGGCGGGAAAACCTGCTTCAATGAGTAATTGTCACAAAATATTTTGTATTTTCAATTCTATCGAAAATTAGGATGCATCTACATCGATCAAATTTTGAAAGGAACATTTTAAATTGTGTTTCGATTGTATAATCGAAAGAATAATAAGACAATAAAAATAAATAAGACAATAAAAAAAAAATAACCGGTAGCATCTTGAGTACAAATTGATAAAAATAGAAAGTGAAGTGTAAACAAATATTTTGTTTATTTATTTACATAGGACAAAAATAATTGGCATTGAGTCAACATATATAGCTACTGACAAAAATGTTAAAATCTTCAGTATCAGGTTACTCTGTCTGTCAATCTCTCTCTCTCTCTCTCTCTCTATATATATATATATATATATATCTTTTTCTCACTCTCTCAATCTATCTATCTTACTTACTCTATTTCTCTTTCTCTTTCTCACATGCACACACACATTCACGATAGATAGATAGATACTGACAGAGGAAGAAAATGAACATTTTTCACATATGTATATGCGTGTATATGTTAGGGCAGATCAATAAAGTAAATATACTATTTCCAGTCCTTCATTTTAAATCGGTGTTGTGTAAATTAGTGAAATTTTGTTACTGAAGTAGACATTAATCTGGTTTCACACTTGCTAACAAGATCGATTCACACACACACACACACACACACACACACACACACACACACACACACACACACATATATATATATATATATATTAAATATTGACCGATTTCACTAATGCAGTAGTGTGGTTCTATGCTAGTCACGGAGCCCAACATGGTGTGACTACTTGTCACAGTACTTGTTGTGGCTATTGTGTTCGTGACTACCACATTAGCTTCCGACTGTTTGCTTTGTCAAATCCTTCCGTGCCCAAAAAGAAAGATCCACGGAGTGGGGTTGCTACAATTCAGATCTTCTTCTGACGGTCAGGTAATATGAGTAACTAGATTGTCTAGCAACTCAAAGAATAGAGAAAACTCGTTGTTTAACAACAACAAAAAATCGTTTTTATTGAAAAACGTTTGTGAGACAATGAATAACAAACAAACGAGGTTTGCTTTCCAGGAAAACAGAAGAAGAAAGAATATTGAGAGAGGAAGAGTGACGATGAGGTGCGGTTAGAGTAACACTTACGTCTCTAAAGTTTAGGATTGAAGGTTGTTCGGAGTACTTCGGGTCTAGAATGGAAGAGATGCTTCTTTGGCAGTCTTGAGTTTCTTCTTCTTCCCTTTTTCTTATCCTCACTGAGGATTCGTTTAATTATCCCATTTTTTATAGATCAATATCTGGACTAAAAATGGTTTCTGATTAGTGGTCCAATAAGAGACAATTAGGAGTCATATTCCCATTGGTCAGCCAATCCTAGTTCAGGGTTATTTCTTACAGATATAAGGAAACCCCCTTTTAGATACTTTGACCAATGGGAACAGGTTTAGAGCAATGGGGTTAAACAAAAAATTTTCTCAGCCTCACCTGACTGAATGAGGCATGTCCAACTCACCTTTATTTACGATGGAGCAAAATTAAATCTCCCTTTTGACATTGCACTTCAAGATAAGAACTAGAAAAATATATTTTACGAAATGTCCCGTTTCATCATTGTGATTGATGAAGTTTCAGTTGACAACCGAAAAACTAAATAAATTTGCTAACCTTTAAAATCAAAAGCAATTGTCTCGCACTTAACTGACCTTTAGAAACGATCAACCAGCTTTTTAGGTCATATAAACCTTGACCAAAAGCACTCATTTTAAGGATCTTTTTTGTTTTTGATATATATATATATATATTAATTAGAATATATTTCATAAATTCTAATTTTTATATATTAATTAAGTCTTCAACCGCACGTCGTGTCACAGCAGTTTGGATGGTCTCTTTTCAAGTCCTCGGGTCCCTTTAATAACCCTTCTGTGACTGTACCAAGTGCACCAATTACAATTGGTGTAAACGTCACTTTCATGTTCCACAGTTTCTTCAATTCCCTAGCAAAGATCGAGATACTTATTCTTCTCCTTTCTTTCAATTTTACTCTGTCGTCCGCCAGGACAGCAAAGTCTACAATTTTGCAAGTTCTTTGGTCGTCTGGCTGAAATTAGGTAATCCGTTTGTATGTCAAAATTCCAGAGGAGTTCGTGTATGTCATTCACCAAGACAGATATTGGGTTGTGTATATACTATTTGTTTGTATGGTCAAATTTGACTTTCTTGAACAATTCCCAGGGGATCACTTTGCCCACCCCGTCGTGTCTAGTCTTATACTTTTTCTGTACTAATTTACTGCATTCGCTGATTATGTGATTGATGGTTTCGTCCCTATCACCATATAACCTACATCTGCTGTTTTGTTGCGTCTTATCTATTCTTTTTTGATATCATTGGTTCTTATAGCATTGTTTTGTGCTACTATCAGGAGAGATTCAGTTTCTTTCTTATGGTTTCTCTTTCTTTGCCACATCCATGTTTTCTTGGGTGGGATATCGCTTATTATTCGTTTAAAACGTCCATAGAGTTGTTTTTCTTCCCACATTTGTTTTCTGGTTATTGTCCTTCTGTTAATTGGTATTTTTCTGGTGATTGTAATCAGTCCTCCTCCACGCTTTTGTATGTAGTCTTCAAATCGTTCTATTGATGCGTCAACACTGTCTTCAATACTGGCAAGAACTCATCCTCCTTCTTTTCTTGGCATATGTAGTCTGTCAACATCATCTCTGGGATGTAATGCCTTATGCATGGTCATTAGTTTTCTTATTCTCTGGTCCATTTTTTTTAGTTCTTCTCTGGTCAACTTAAAGAATGATCCCGAATATCTTACGACGAGGACAGCCCAGATATTTATTCCTTTGATAAGATTTCTGCTGTATAGTTTTGTCTCGGGTAGCTTTCTAGTTCTCCTGAGGTATTCTTTCTTAATTTTTTCTTTCATCTCTTGTTTGATGGTGTCAGCTTTCAGTATCCCCAAGTATTTGTAAGTTTCCTTTTCTCCGAGTATTCTAATTTTGTCTTGATTCGGTAGTTCAATTCCGTCCATCAGGTGTCGTTCAAACAGAGAGGAAAACCCAGAACAAGAAGAAAACTTTTTCAAACAATATCTTCTGCGGAAATCTCATCAAAGAAATAAATCTCTGGGCAGCTCTCTCAGTGGGATACTCGTATTCATTCTTAAAAGGGAAGAATTCAGACTGATAGGACAAAAGACAAGGAAATTAATGACGATGTACAAGGCCTTAACACCCGGTAGATGATATAGACTGAGTCTGTGTGTCAAGAAAAAAAGAAGATCTTTGATAATTGTGTAGATTCAATTTGTGACTCGGAGAATATACAAAAGAGAGTAAAGGAAAACTGATTATTACAGCCAGTAACAACAATATCAACAGAAACAACAAATGGAAATACAATGATAAAATAAATTAAGAAAGAAAAACGGGAAGAAACGCTTCTCCATTCGACAAACTAAAGAAATTGCCAACGAGATGACCTGGACATAAGTAAGAAATGGAAATTTGTAAAGAGAAACGGAATCTCTTTTAATAACAGGACACTGCCTTTAGACAAATGGTCATTTAGACAAAATAATACCTTTAGACAAATCCCCTTTATACATATATACATATTTACCAACCCCTCTACTCGGGCAGGATATGACTCAAGATCAATTTTTAAGCGGAGTTTAACAGATTTGAATTCAGAGTTTTCCTTCTGCTAGACTAGTTGCCTCACCAAGGCTGAAGAACCTAGTCTGCCCTACTATTTACCCATCGCTAAAGGGAGAATAATTTGATTCATACCTTTCCCAAGGGTATTAGTGCTATGTGAAATGCAATCAGTCTCGCCCAGGATTTGAACTTGTGTCTCCGTGACCATTTTCTACAACGATAACCATTACACCTTTATACATATATACTAAATATATGATCTCTGAACTCATTTTGTTGATAACATTCTTAAACAAGCTTGAGTTCTTTTTGCACACAGTTAAATGGTTTCAAGTATTGCTATATGATAGTGACAATTTAACATCAAAATAATGCCTTTAGAAACAATTATGTTGAATCAAAAATTGATGATATGCAAAATAACAAGTGTCGATTATGTAAATGACTGAAATGAAATATTTGATCACATAATAAACGAATGCAATAAACAGGCACAAAACAAAAGATTAGGTACAACTGAGTAGGAAAGGTGATCATAACGCTAATGAGAAATAATATTTTATATGCTCCAAAGCCAGAATCTGTTCAAAAAAATGAGATGCATAAAACTATCTGGGATTTTGAAAAACAAACCGATCACTCAATCCCGGCCAGAAGACCAGACTTAGTTGGTTGGTTGGTTAATTGGTTGGTTATTTGGGTTTTATGGCATATCAACCTGTGCAGCTTATTTAATGCCAAATCCGTTTTTATAGAAATAATTAGTTCTATTTAAAACAATTCAGTTTAGCATGAATACACATTTGGTCAAAATCATTTCTATTTCAAACAATTCAGTTGAGTCAAACAGTTCTCATTCAACTAATTCAGTTTGGTATGAGTATAGATTTTGTATACACACAGTTGAATGTCAAAACATTTCTATTTCAAACAATTCAGTTTAATGTATGAACAGTTTCAATGTCAAAACAGTTCTATTTCAAGCAATTCAGTTTAGCATATGTACGCAGTTTAAATATCAAAACAGTTCTATTTCAAGTAATTCAGTTTAGCATAAGTACACAGTTTAGTTCTGTTTGACCCATAGATAGGGCCCAATCAGGTGCTACCTTTTTCGGCCAGAGTGGACCAGGGAGCGATGGCAATGAAGGGCGCTCTGCATTCCCCAAAGTTCTAGCATTACTGGAACCTCACCATCAGATTGTTTAGTGTCATATCCAGGACACTCGTTGGTGGGGATCTTACCTCTTTGCAGAGATGCAGTCGGTGTATTCTACAGTCCCCTCCTAGACTTAGAAGAAAAGAACTTGTTACTAAGCGGATTTTGCCGTTCCAGCGCACCACAGAGCGAAATGAAAGAAAGCGAAAAGACAGATAAATACTTGCGAAAGAGCTGAAAAATCTGTGGAACGTTAGGTTGACATTGACACCAATTATAGTTGGTACCCTTGAAACGGTCTCCAGAGACCTTGAAAAGAGACTTGGAGAACTGAAGATGAGAGAAAGAATCAGATCAGAACGCTGTTATAATCATACCGAATATTTAGAATTGTCCTGAAGACCTGAAGAGACATGTTGTCATTCAGACTTGAGTGAAAAACCACAAGTTAAAACTGGTATAAAAACTTGCATAGAGTGGTAATAATAACAATAGTAATAATAATAATATTTGTGTGAATAATATTGATATTAAGTTCGTTACAATTACTTGTATTTGAATAAATGTCAGCATATCTGATACATCAACTTCGAATAAAAGACTAGAGGGATATTTTGAAGCCATTTAGGTAAGAGATGAAAGTGATTTGGTTTGGTTTGGTTAGGTTGGGTTTTATGGCCTATCAACCATTTAATTACAAATCCTCTTTATACATGTACATTAAATATATAATACCTGAACTCATTTTGTCGATAACATTCTTAAACGAGCTTGAATTCTTTTTTGCACACAGTTAAATGGTTTCAAGTATTGCTATATAACAGTGTCAATTTTACATCAGTCATTTGTTTGCAAACAGTTTGTTATATTTGACCCATAAATAGGACCCTATGAGGTGCTACCACTACGGGTTAGAGTGGACCTGAAAGCAATGGCAATGAAGAGGTACTTCACATTCCCTAAATCTCCAAGGCTGGAGCTTCGCCATCAGATGGTTTAATATCATATCCAGGACACACGTTGATAGTAGTGGTGGTGGGGGTCCTAAGCCTCTGCAGAAATCCAGTCGGTGTATTCTACGGCGTCAGCAGACTGAGCTAAGACGAAAGTGTCTTTTATTCCATCAAATACGGTAAATATTTGAATAATGAAAATGTTTCCCCTAAACAAGTAGTTGAATATATAATTTGTTTGGAAAGGAAATATTTCTTTTGTAATGTAATTACGAAAAGACCCATGATTTTAAAATAAATGATGATATATCTTTTAATACTGACAATATTATGAAAACACTGCATATCTGAAAATCTACGAGACACACTTAGCATAACGGTTATCGGGATTGGAAATAGAATTGGTGGCTTGAGTTCAAATCCTGTACGAGATTCCGTTTCACTTGACGCAAATGCGCTTTAAAAAAGGCAATAATCTATCTGTGCTTTTCTTTTCGCTATAGGTAAATAGTAGGGTAGACTACGTTATTCATCCTTGGTTAGGCAACCAGTCTAGAAGAAGGAAAACTCTAAATTCAAACTGACTTTACTCCGACTAAAACCTGACCTTGTGTTACATCCTGCCCGAGGTGGAAGGGTTGGGTAAATACAGACCAGAAACTTCAAAAATCTTCTGGACAGTTGAAGCCAAAATGCTGTGTAAGAATTTTGTATATATATATATATATATATATGCTTATATTGACCACCCAACACGAATGAACATTGCATTCAACGAAGGCTTCTTATAAAACTTCTATTAGGTTGAATAATTTCTGGAAAGTAGGTTGAGACTTATACCAAAAAATTTAGTATGAGAAATATTTGTTTCTATCAATCCTAAAACTTGGTATACTTAGTGGATAAGGGGTGGATTATTAAATTATTCTTTCGTGGCCCTTCTTATCCAACCCAATGGAATACAATATTCAGGAAGCGGTGGATTTGTGTTCGACGGATAGAATACCTCTTGAAATAAAATTTTAAAATGAATAAATAAAGGCATTCTTGAAACTGTCTCTTTTTAAAAGCTGAAAAACTTTCATGTCAGCACATTTTGTAGATATTCTCGAACCAAAAAATAATTTTCAAATTTTTATACGGACTTTTATTATTATGCATATTTTGACGAGTATCTTGATCTTTTTGTAGTTTTTTATCGAAACAAAATTCAAGCGGTTAAACAAAAAGGCAGAAATTCAGAATAAATAAATCGATTCCTATAAGACTCGAACTCGAACTCGTCTCTCGCATCATTGAAATTGTGATAAATCAGCATTCTTTCATATTTTTTTTGTCTACATCCTTCCAATGCTTTGTTCCGACTTTATTCCTCGCTGTATTGATGGCTACTCATTAAGAAGAGGTAGTGTACGAAGCGTAACAGTTATTGTCATAGGAAATGGAATCGACTTCTAGCTATGTATAAATAGTAGGGCAGACTTGATACATAAATGAAAACTCAGAATTCAAACCAGCAGTACACCGCTTAAGAATTGATCTTGTGTCACATCCCTCCTTGGGTACTGGGGTTGGGTAAATATATTCTTTGTAATATTGACACTATATTTTTTTAGAGACTAAAGTGAAGAAATTTCATATGATTAGTCACGAGTAACGCAACGATTATCGCCGTAAAAATAAACATAAATAAAGCCAAGATCAAATTTTAGCAGAGGTTGTTTGAATTTCCCTTCTTGGTAATGCCCATTAGACAGACATGGAAACATCTTCCCCACCTTATAGGTATTGTTACCTTGGTAGGGTAATTGCTCTAAGAGAAGGAAAACTTAATTTAAATAATCTACTATGTAACTTTCGACAGTAGGGTCGAGTGGGCTCTCTGGTTTTCATATGCGACAAACCTCGGAGAAGGACAACCTTCAATTCAGGTTTGACTTGCCGGCAATGGATAACTGTCAATCAAAGAAACAAAGGGAGAAAATGGCTGATCATCAAACTCCTCTCTCTATTCTGGTTTGGAAACAGAATATCCATCTATCTATCTATCGAGAGAGGGAGAGAGAGAAATTGATAACAAGGTAATCCAAGTTGAAGGAGAGATTTATTGAGAAATTTTGTATAACAAGAAAAAGTTGGCCGTTTAATTAAACGGCCAACTTTTTCTAGTTATACAAATTTTCCTTGTTTTTTTTTCTTTTCTTTTAAACATCCATCGTTGATTTAACATCACTAATGTCATCCCTCACAGTCCTGATGATGATTCATTAGAATAGGAAACGCTATAGTGTCGACTTTACTTCTCAATAAATCTCTCCTTCTACTTGGATTACCTTGTTATCAATTTTTCTCTATATATTGTCGGATTACTCTCCGTTATTTACTTCCATATCTATCTATCTATATATATATATATATATATATATTTACATATACATAATTTTGATTATTTTCCTAATTTTATTATCACGACAAATATGTAGCCGAACTCTGAAATGAAATTGAAGAGAATTGAAAAGAAAAAATTGGATATGATTCGAACTGACGTGCCATTTCTTGCGAAAGCCTACATGTCAACATTATTTTTTCCGAAATTGATTTTTACTTCTGACATTTTTCTTCACTGAACAGCAATATTTATTTGTTTTGATGTTCGGAGATTTTTTTTCTTTTCATTAATCGGCATATTTTGCATTTAGAGAATAAATCAGCTAAAATTTGATAAAAAACAGTAATTTTTTTAAATAGACACAATACTAAGGTGGGTTAAAAGTTTTGGAATATTTTGATAACGTGAGGCCCAATTCAGCAGCTCTGGATATTTTTACTGAGGTCGTGAAGATGATGAATTTCACGGCACTGTGAGATGCTAAGCTCACCTGATACTCTCCAAGTACTATGGCTTGAAGCACGGTTTCGGAATCTGTGGTTTTAGGCCTGCCTGATCTTACCTGAGTGTCGAGGTTTTTCTGCAATCCAATCGGTGAAATTTCTTGAACCATCTGGTTACTGTTCTGTGATCAATTGCGCTCTTACCTTTTTACACAACATATGTTTTTGATTGCTTCTACAACATTATGGCGGCCCGGCTCGAAATCGTAAAGCATAAGTTCCCGAATTAGACTACACTGTACAGCTTTCAAATGACACATGGTGTGAAGCAATTCGCAACGTGTCAGGGCACCACCTACCACGATATAACCAACAACAGCAGGCACCTACTATGGCTTGAACTACTTTGGTTATGTGACATACGCGCCGTAAATTATCACATACCAAAATATTGCAAACTTTTTGACTTACTCAATTAAAATCATGAAGAATAATGACACAATTGGTTCTGAAAGTTTCTTTCAATAAAAATTATATTTTCTGTATAAATTATTCTTTATTAAATTAATGCAATAACAAAGGGTACATTGGCAAATCCTTATAAGTGAGTTAGATTCTCACAAGGTGCTCTATAATACTGGATTTGCTTTTTACCTCAAAAGCTTCAAGCTAAGCTTAGTAAGTGATAACTGTACACAGGGAGGTTAACATCGGTTTTATATTTCGAGTAGTAACTAAGACTGGGGAACAATTTGTCAAACTTCTTTCTATTGAGAAGGGACTTTTCCTTTCTATGTAATGAGCCCTTGAAGAGATAAAGAAGAAGAAGAAGAAGAAGAAGAAGAAGAAGAAGAAGAAGAAGAAGAAGAAGGTATATATAGCACTATCTCAAGAAGCTGTTTGCAGTTTTGAGGAGGGAATCCAAAATACTTAGGGCGCATCAGCCCGTCTCTTTATTCTTGGTCTTTTCCTCCTCTTCCTCCTCCTCGTTCCATTCCCCTCTATTTCTAACCCCATGCTCACTAGTAGTAGGGCTAGAAACAACAACAGTCAACATAGAGAACCCTTCTTCTTCTTCTTCTTCTTCTTCTTCTTCTTCTTCTTCTTCTTCTTCTTCTTCTTCTTCTTCTTCTTCTTCTTCTCCCAATTCCGTCATGTTTCAATGACATAGTTTGGCTTTCTCGTGCCTCCTGTAAAAAGATACTTCGTTTCTTCATCTTCAGAGAAGTTAAACCGTGCTCCTCGACCTAAAAAAACGGTTTCAGTTTTCTGAAAATACTCCTCCTCTTCCTCTTATTCAGTATCATCGTCACCATCATCGTCATCATCATCATCATTAGTAGTATTATTAATATCATTATTGCTGGAATGAAAAATGTTAGCGAATTATCATTTCCTGGGAAGAGGTTGTTGAATAACTTATCGTTTCTATCTTTGACATTTCATTTTTGTTTTTATTTTGCTTCTTCGCTACTTTTAATCCTCTCAGAAAATCAGAAAGTTATTTGCTATCTTGTTTATATTCATTTATTTATTGCTTTTGTTTTAACTTTCTTGTGGGCCCGTAATAAAACAACAATAACAGCAGTAAAAACAACAACATATAAAGAATGAAAAGAAGAACAGAAAGAAAATAAAAGAAAAAGAACATTTTTACCATTAGAGAAAAGTTGTCTGATTTGTGCAGCACGTATGAGATAATGTTACATCTTTGTACAATGAAAGTAGAAAAGAAAGGGCCAAAACAAAAAAAAAATGACTTTTGCTTTAAAATCTCAACTCCGAATTTTCTTTTGGTATAGAATTTTTTTTATTCGATCCTGAAAATCGCAAATTCGCTGGAAAGACGCATCTACCTCAGACAACACTGTCGAACAATTGTTCAGGTTTTTGTTGAATTTTATTGAATGTTTTTTCTAAAACAAATTTTCTTATAAAACACTTATTTGATTACTTTGTTACTATTGAAGTTGTATCAAAATTTTTAAAGGCGCTTTTAATTAGAAAATATAAATAATAATCAATAAAATATATAATGAAAAACTATCTACATATATGTAAAAATACAATCTGGCTAAATATGCGTGTGAGTGTGTGTGTGTGTTTGTTGTACGCGTGTGTGGGCACGCGCGTCAGACCACGTAGCCAATCTCACTACAGTGAAAAAGAAATTTCGTTGTTATGATAACAG
This sequence comes from Sepioteuthis lessoniana, assembly GCA_963585895.1. Classification (NCBI taxonomy): domain Eukaryota; kingdom Metazoa; phylum Mollusca; class Cephalopoda; order Myopsida; family Loliginidae; genus Sepioteuthis; species Sepioteuthis lessoniana. Next base: position 1,434,892 of record OY757915.1, on the reverse strand, counting down.
GAGGCATTACTTGCCGCTACGAACACGTTTCAAGTTACCATAACAGATTTTCTCATTATTCAGCAGTGAAACTAGTTTGATAATTCATCGCAAAAAACTTAGTATACAGCTTCCAAATTGAGAAAATTTAAAACAAAGATTATTATTAAGAATTCAACAAATACAAAATCAGACAAATCAGATTTTGATATTAATTTGTTCGTTTCTAATTGTAAAGTCATCCATGCACAAATAATCTTGTCATTTTGACGGAAAATATGCTGTTAATAATATAATATGATATGATATAATATAATATAATATAAAGCAATAAATAGTGGGTGTCTTTGTGGCGAAGTGGGTAACGTGCTAGACTGCTGACTCGAAGTAAGCGGGTTTGAACTTCAGTCGCGCTATAATGTTGACTTTCATTCTAATAAACACAGGGAAAGGCATGAACTCCCTTATTCTACACAAAGCCATTGGTGAAGTTATATACCACTACTGTTCTTCTACAATGATGGCTTTGGCATTAAATAACCCACGATGGTTGATTTCCCTTGAAAGAAATCAAACCAAACATACTATATATTAACATTAACGCATTTAATGATAAATGGTGCAATTTCTTTCTGTGTGTTTCTTTGTTCCTCTATCCATAATTTCTGTTATGCAAACACATATATATAACAATCAACAAGTGACTCCTGCTCTTATAAGAACATCTTAAATAGAGGTTAGAAAAGTAAATGACATTTCCACGACGCCAGGATTTTATTAGCTGAACAGCATTTTAAGATTAACTTGGAAATACCAAGTTAAGCAAAGTGAACAGATACAACATTGATCTTAGGTAGAAAATGTGAAAGAGGGACATTCTGATCTTAAGCAAAATGAACAGATATTCTGATTCTTGACAGATTTATTGATCCATGCATAAATAACCCCGTTATTTTTTACATGTTCTACGTTAGGTATTAATTATGAATAATAATAAGATAAAATTTTAGAATTATCTTTTACCTGTTTTGGTCTTGGTGGCGTTACTCATGTAGCGTATCTCAGGCAAGAATACCTGGTGGTGGCCATCCCTCTTCAAGTCAGCAAATGGTTTGAAATCAGAGTTTTCCTTCTCCTTGACTGGTTGCCATACCAATGTTAAATAACTTTACCCTACTATTTATTCATAGCTGGAAGGGGAATAGTTGTATTCATACCTTTCCCAATGAAATGAAATCCAAACGACCTTGGTCAGGATTTGAACTCGTGTAGCCGAATTCACTTGTTATGACAATAAAACAGTTATTATTGATAATAATACGAGGATCATTAAATACGTTTCCAGACATTTTCGTATGGGCACTTTTATTGATAGTACACACATGAAACTCTAGTCCTCTTCGAAGTAACCTCCTCCGGCTGCAATGCATTTGTTGTACCGTTCCAACAACCTCTGGAAGGCCCCGTGGAAGACCTCTTGTGTGAGCGTGTCAATGACCTTCGTCACAGCTTCTTTCATCTCCTCAATTGTCTCATAACGACAGCCTCAGAGCTCAGGGACTAAGCAAAAGTCACAGGGAGCAAGGTCTGCACTATGGGGAGGCTGAGGAACTCTCTTGATGCCCATCTTGCTCAAATAGTCTGTGACAAGGATGGAGTTGTGGACTGGTGCATTGTCCAGGTGGAAATCCCACTGACCCAATTTGAAGAGTGCTGGCCTCTTTTGACGGAATCTCTTTCTGAACTCCCTTAAAACCTCAACATAGTAACCCTAACCCTTTACCCTTTACCCAATCAACTATGGTGTACTGACTTCCTTATTCCTCCCACACCTCTCATCATCCTTCACAGACTCCCTGCCTTCCTTGAATCTCTTATGCCACTCAAAAACTCATGCTCGATTCATGCAAGATACTCCAAAAACAGTCTGAAGCATTCCATACGTTTCTGTGGCATCATTTTTTCCAGGTTTAAAACAGAATTTTATTGCATATCCTTCTTCTAAAGTGTAAGATTGCATTTTTGAAAATCACCAGCTGTGACAATCAGACTTTAGTAGGGTGTATTCCAATTGCTGCTGTAGCTGTTCGTTTGAACCTGAAATTATAAAAATTAGTCAGTCATCGCATAAGATGTATATCAATAACATACTGAATGTTCAAGAGTCTACGACAATTTTAAATGCCAGGACAAAAAAATCTGGAAACTTATTGAATGCACCACGTATATATTGATGATAATGAAATATAATTGATAAAATATTATGAAACAAAAGCGCAACACAAAGTTTTTAAAGTTGAAAACTAGTCAGTAAAATAGTAAAATAAAAGAATCAAATTTCCTATTGACTTTGTTTGGTAATGATAATCTGATGTAATCGATCGATTCTTTCAGATTTCTGGTATTTTTTCTGGGTGTTTTTGTGTTGGTTGTCATCTTGAAACCAGTTTCCATCGGAATTAGTTTTTTTTTGTTTTTGTTTTGTTTTACGGCATATCAACCACAAGGGGTCATTTAATGCCGGTTTAGTTTTAAAAAATCACTCAACAATGTTTTACATCTGACCCTGTTGCTTTATTCCTATCAGTTCACATTCAATTTCTACCAATTGATAATAAAACTTAGTTATCAGTTGTTCCGCTTAATTTGGAGAAGAGATGAGCAGCATCAAGCTTGATATCCTAGATATAACATGAAGAATTCAGAATGCCATTCTGCGATCTCCTTGATCTTATCACCCATTTCTGCCCAAACTAGCTTTCTTCTTTTAAGTCATCGACTGCTGATTCGTTGTGAGTTTCCAGATTCACATTATCTTAATAATATACGTAACGCGTATAATGTAAAAATAAAAATGCATCAAATCCTTCTGTTTTGTTTGATATTGTTCTTTTCCCATGTTGTGATACTATAAAACAAATAGAAACCAAATAACTATATGGCACACATATAGTACCGGTCCGATTTGATTTTATTGTTTAATGGCCTTTCAACCTTCGTGGGTTATTTAATGCCAAAGCCATCCTTATTGAATGACAGTAGCGGTACTATTTAACCCATAGCTGGGAGGATAAAAGGGTAATCGGTTGGTTAGTTGGTTAGTTGGTCGTATTTAACGTCATATCATCCCATGTAGGTTATTCGATGTCAAACCCTATTTATACACATGTATAAAATAAATTTGATTTGTAAATTAATAGTTTGTTGGTAACAATTTTAAAACAAGCCAGGGTTCATTTATTTGCGCGTAGTTGAATAGTTTCAAGCATAGTAAATGATTAAACAATACTATTTGACTCTTAAATATGACCCTAACAGGTACTATCACTCCGGGTCAAATTGGACCTGGAAGTAATAGCAATGAAGGCATGACTCCAAACACCCCAAATCTTCAGAACTGGAGCCTCATCATCAGATGGTTTAATGTTATATCCAGGAAGTTTATTAGGTCTGGGATCTTACTCGTCTGCAGAGATTCGGTCGGTGTATTCTATAGCTCCAGCCGACTGGGTAACTAAGGGTATTAGTTCAAAAGTGAATGTAATTGCGCTACTGAAGTTCGAATTCGCTTACTAAAATACCTCATTCGAGGACCTTTTCTTACTGGTCACGAGTTCAATTTTTCACTGGATGTCCGAAAATAAAATTTACAGTGCAAAATTTTGTAAATACTGATTAATTGTAGATAGGATTTTATGAAAAATATTTCCTTCGTCTATTGTAGATTTTGGTTCGAACTTTATACCAAAAAAACAGCAGCATTATAGTAAGCATGAGTTTGGCATCAAATAAGCCACAAATGTTGTTATGCCATTAAACAAAGAAACCAAATCAAACTTTTTTGCAACAAGTGACCACGCTCTGGGCAATAGAAAAGGTAAAATCATTTGGAACTTTGAAATTCAAATGGTTGGCCCAGTCCAGGATACAAGTTCAGATTGCGAAAATTTTTAAAAAAAGCAAGATTCCTTAGAGATTCGATGGAGGAACCAATGAAAATTCTCTAAACTAAAATATTGTCGAAATTGATTTGCATTTGATAGGAATACTGGAAATCATACAATTGTGAAACAAACTATTTGTATTTGACAGAAATACTTGGAAACATAAACGTGGATCATTAAATAAGTTTCCAGACTTTTTTCGTATGGGCACTTTTATTAAAAGTACACACATGAAACTCTAGTCCTCTTCGAAGTAATCTCCTCCGGCTGCAATGCACTTGTTGCAACGTTCAAATAACTTCTGGAAGGCCACATGAAAGTCCTCTTGTGTGAGCGTGTCAATGACCTTCGTCACAGCCTCTGTCATCTCCTCAATTGTCTCTTAACGATAGCCTCTGAGCTTAGGGAATAACCAAAAGTCACTTGGAGCAAAGTCTGGACTATAGGGAGGCTGAGGAACTGTCTTGATACCCATCTTGGTCAAATAGTCTGTGACAAGGATGGAGTTGTGGACTGGTGCACTGTCCTGGTGGAAATGCCACTGACCCAATTTGAAGAGTGCTGGCCTCTTTTGACGGAATCTCTTCCTGAACTCCCCTAAAACATCAGCATAGTATCCCTAACCCTAACCCTTTAGCCAATCAACTCTGGTGTATTGACTTCCTTACTCCTCCCACACTTCTCACAGATTCCCCGCCTTCCTTTAATCTCTTATGCCACTCAAAAACTGATGCTCGATTCATGCAAGATACTCCAAAAGCAGTCCGAAGTATTCCATACGTTTCTGTGGCATTTTTTCCAAGTTTAAAACAGAATTTTATTGCATATCGTTCTTCTAAAGTGTCTTCACGTCCAGATTGCATTTTTGAAAATCACCAGCTGTGACAATCAGGCTTTAGTAGGGTGTATTCCAATTGCAGCTGTAGCCGTTCATTTGAACCTGAAATTATAAAAATTAGTCAGTCATCACATAAGATGTATAGCAAAAACATACTGAACGTTCAAGAGTCTACGACAATTTTAAATACCTGTACAAAAATTCTGGAAACTTATTGAATGCACCACGTAACTATGGGCAAAAAATTCTAAAGAAATAATTGCACAAAAATCTAAATATAAACGCACAAGATGTACGTAACGTACATAAACGTAACGCAATTTCCAAACGTTACGCATAAAATAACACCAGACAAATTGACATGTCGTTAAAATCAATCATTGAACTCATATTTCATCTTATAAACTTTAAACTAAAACATATTTCGGTTTGATTTAAGGATCAAAACCTTTTTCTTTACATTTTTTTCTTTCAAGTTTAATGACAATAAAATCAATTAGATCTTTAAAACCGATTTTTTTTCTACTTGATATGGACTCTGCCGTGACAAGTTGATTGATAATCGTTCAAAGATATTTTATGAATTACAATATTTTTGTATTTTCTCTTTATGTAAATAAAACTACGACCATTATATTCGGAATCTTTCCGTATGGCAGTACTCTTCTCGCGAAACATTGCTTGTTAGTTTTGCTCTCCCCATTATGGTCTTGTGCCAGACTCAGCAATAGAAACAAGAGACTGGTGTTAATTCAACAACTTTGGGTACACACACACACACACACACACACACAGAGAGAGAGAGAGAGAGAGAGAGAGAGAGAGAGAGAGAGAGAGAGAGAGAGAGAATTAAAACAGATTTGGAATTTGAGTTGCTAAAATAGAGATATTCAAAAGTAAATGGAATCCCACGTGAATATGACTATTGAAAGATTTGGAATGAATGTTTCATTAGCAAACAGAAAATACAGATGCTCCTTACGTTCAGGTTAAGTTATAGTTGGCCCATCCTAAGTCGAAAATGACCCAAGCTTAACCTTAGAGAGCCTAAGGCCTAAACAAATCTTTTAAATTCCGTTATCTCTTCTTTTTTGTTTTTAATTTATTTTTGCAATAATCTAGATATAAGCAAATATTAGAATAGGCTAAGAAAATTTAGGCAAAAATGCAGGAAAAAATTCGGTGTGATAGAAAGTTAAACAAAGGGAATGTTAACACTTGCGATCAGTAAAGGCACTGGAGGAAATCAATAAAGGCACTATAGGCTAGTTGAATGTCACTATTTTAACTGGTAAAGGTAGAAATAAAGTACAACAAACTTAAACTTACTCAGCATTGCTCGCAAAATGAACAGATTATCAACTTCTTAATTCTCGCTTGGCGTAACAGTTATCGTTGTTGGAAACAGAATCGACAACCTGAGTTTAGATCCTGGGCGATATCTGTTAACGTTTCACTTCGTGCTAATGCCCCTTGGGGAAGGTATAAGTATAACTATTCTCCACCCTGCTATGTGTAAATAGTAGGACAGACTGTGTTCTTTGGCTGTGATATTCAACCAGTCTAAGATAAAGTCTGAATTAAAACTCCGTTTAACAAATTGACTTTATGTAATACCCTTATGAGATATCCTTATGTGATATCCTTATGAGATATCCTTATGTGATATCCTGCTTGTAGCGAAAAAGATTAAGTAAATACAAACTTCTGAATTCTCATCGCCTTTGTAGCATCATAAAATTGAAAAATCATAATTTGGATAATCTTAAAACAAGGAGTTTTGGTAAGATGTATTTTTACCAATGAAAAGTAAATTAGAAAATTGAACAATAATCTCAGTCGTTTTTAAAAACACACATCTAACCTCCCCACATAGGTATGCATACTAGTGGGTATGTGTCTATGTGTATAAAAGTGTGTGGGTATGTATCTATGTGTATAAACGTGTGTGGATATGTATCTATGAGTATAAACGTGGGTGGATATGTACCTATGTGTATAAAAGTGTGTGGCTATGTATCTATGTTTGTGACTGTATATGTTCGTATGTTCACCTTTAGATGAATTCCACTTGCTTTTAATGACTCCAATTTCTTTATTGAAGCGATTTTATTAGATTGGTAATTTCGAAAAGGCAAACGTGAATATTTTGAAAGACACATAAAATATGTAAAGTGAAGTGAACTTCAAAGAAATCTTTTTCAAAGAAAACTGATCACATCGACACGCCTGTTCGGATGATGGGTTTAAAAGACGATGCGTAATTATCGTGTTTTTCGCCCTCGAAAGAATTTCTTTTAATGACAAGGATTTATTCCAAGTAAGAAAACCCAAATTTCTACGTGGAAAAATGCAGCCTCTTGAAGTCTTCACCGATTCGGTTACTCATTGGTGAAAGTCGCCCTGGAAAATAACGCATTCCTCATGAGACCTGATTTTTCATTCAAAGAACAAAAACGTCCTAAACATGTGGTCGGTTTTTGTTTTGGCCTTTTTTACCCTTTTTAAACCACTTTTAAACCACTTCTTTTACCACTTTTGCCACTATTTTTAGTGGATATCATTTAGACACGAAAAGGATTTTTTCTCTGACTCCAAAGTTAATTTTTAAGAGTGAATTTTTGGGACTAATAAACCTAATCTTCTTACATTACTATGAATTACTACTATTATGTATGATTTTTTACCTGAGCTCGTATGACGATCTTTTTTTATCTAACCTTTTTGATTATTGGTTTCCAAATCCTGAATGCAGGCAAGAAACAATACATGAATACTTAACACTTGCACCAGGTTATGGTTAAAGAAATCAGAGCAAGCCACTCTCATGGGTTAAATAAAGATCGTGGTTCGAAGTTCCGTGTAGGCTCTCGCGTTCGACAAGAAATACCTGAAGAAGGCCGGAGGACACAATGGCCGAAATGTTGAAAATATAACAATAAAGATGAAAACAGTAGTCCAAAAACCCTGAATGATAAAAATCATCAAGCTTCGTTTCCCCAAAAAAATTTAACGTTTATTATTCACGAACTCTTAAACGCTTTCAAAATATTTTTCGGGAAAAGTTCGTGTGTTTTTGTTTGTGCGTATGTGTGTGTTTTTCTTTTTCGAAAATCAATTGAAAAGAAAACTGAAATAAGATAGAAATTTTCATATTTTTGTGGTATTTTGAGTAAGGATTTCAGTTGTTTACCGTTAGTCTTGTTTCTACCATTCAGTACCATTCTTCGAATTTTGTTGGATAAGTCAACAACGATATATTTCAAATAGCTTTTCTGTCGGGTGTTACCAATAATAAAGTAATAAATAAAGGATTGCATTTTCACCTCCATTTATTTTGTTGTCTCAAAGATTCTTTGTTCTAGAAAGGGTTGCGAGGTTCTTTTTCCAAGTTTTAACAACGACAGAGTCTTCTTTATGCTACAAAGATCCTATCGGTGATGCCATATGTTGTATAGTCATAATCATAATGCTATCAATAAGAACAGTACATATACAAATGCAAATACAGGGATATACAAAACGCAATAGGTGGACTCCGTTGTTCAGGTACGAACGTTTTATTAACTTTTTGATTTCGGTTCCTCGACACGAGGAGAGAGACACAATTCTTTCGTAATCATACTATGCTAATAACACCTCTAACGTTCGGCACATCTCGTGGTGTTTTCAATTTCTCAACACCATGGTCGGACCCCAATTTCTCAAAACCATGGTCGGACCCAAACTTCAACTGTCTGCCATTGAGGCAGACAACCCAACTGTCTGCCTACATGGTTCACAGTCAGCTCCCAACTGCCTCTTTTTCAAGATCTTCAGATTCCCAGGACCATCGCTTCCGGGCATGACGTCATTCACACCCCAGCCTATTTTCTATCATATCCTTTGCGCGTGAGCGTAAAACTGTACCCAATGTCTGTGCACCTGAACTAAGAGCCGAATAGTTCAAAGCCCAACCAAACTGAATTATAAAATATAATTAATGAAAAAGGATTAAAATGAAAAATCATTCCTTAATTATATAACACATACACATGATTTCCACATATATAGATCTTTGAGTTTATTGGATATTCCTATCGAATAAAGCAAGAATCATTAAAAACAGAAGTCTTATTGAATTTCACATCAATTTTAATTCAACTCACCAACAAACAGAACTTTCGCTCAAATTCAAGTGGCTGAAATATTCAAAATAAAATAAAATCACACATTACACACTTTGTTAAGATTTGAATAATTTATTGTTTACGTGGTAGTTGAAATAGTTACGTATTTCCTACTAGAGATCAGTGTTCAAGTACAAAATTGTGACTCGTGATTTTCTGAACATGAAAGCCATTTCTCTTTGGAAGATTGATGGAATATATTCTTCCCTGGTTCAATCCTCTTCATTTGCTTTTATGCAATTCCAAGTATAAAAAATACCAAAACAAAAAACGAGGCTAAACTTGTCTTCCTATTTATTTACTTAAACTGCATAAATTTCTTTAGAAGATCAAACGACAAGTTTTTTTCTCCATCTTTCCTACATCAACGTTTTCTTGAATAGATTGGAATTCTAGTTGCTAATTGAGATATTTATTCCAATCTCATCAAATATGTTATCGGTACGGTTCTAGTGCCATAATGATTATCAGAACAATCGCTGTTTTATAGTCTGTATATATTTTCGGCCAAGTTTCAAGCATTTTAATAAGTTCTTTCTTAAATTCATTTTGACTTGTGCTACACGTGTTGTTTGATATGTTTGCTTCCTCTCTTTTGATTTCACTTTAGAAAGTTCGTTTATATTTCGAGACGAAATGGTCTGTCAGTATGACAAGATCTAAGAGCAGGTTGCTTTTCACGTTTTTCACTTGTCGATCTTCACTTCTGTTTAATAATAAACAAAATCTCTGCATGATTCCTGGTGTAATCCTATTCTCAGTCAGGTTTATTTCTTGAAGTCTTTTTGGGTTCGTGGTGGGAAATTTTTTTTGTACGTTTTGCTTTCATATTTCTTCTTCTTCTTCTTCTTCTTCTTCTTCTTCTTCTTCTTCTTCTTCTTCTTCTTCTTCTTCTTCTTCTTCTACAGCTACTTATTAGAAATTACGCTTAGCTTAACGGTTATCGTCTTAGGAAATGGAGTTGGTGACTCGAATTCAAATCTTGGACGTAGCTACTAACGTAAGCCATAAATCTTCATGTTGCCCAATTTTTGTTGCTCATGGACTCTTTATTTTTTTAAATAATTTAGTAATATCCATGGTTCACTGAAATAGCTACATCAACTATTCAAGATATTTTCTTTTTTCTTTACAATTACAAATTGCTATTATTATTAACGGACAAAATACTCAACACATCTTCTAACTGAAGGATTATTATTTTACGCCTTGTAAATTGTTCACACTAATAACTATAATCTCCTCAGCTCCCCAGGACTTTTCTCAGTTTCAAAGCTGATTTCAGCAGTGCTGTGGTCTAGACAGTCTCAATTCTTCTTTGAATTTCCAGTTCCAACAACCTCTTTTTTCGTGTTTTTCAGTTTTGTTCTAAGGGCTCAAAGTATTATTGGTTACTATCATCCTCAAGTTTCACAACTTTTTTTAAACTCTTTGACAAGATTCAGATATTTGTTTGGGTTTTCCTTTAATCTGCTGGAACTGCGAAATCTTCTAACTGGCAAATTATTTTTGTTTTATAGAATAAAACGAGATCAGGTTTTCTATTTGGGATTGGGTGACCCATTTGTATCTCAAAACCACAGAGAATTTTGGGCGTCTCATTTTCCTGGACAATTTCTGATTTGTGCATATACCATTTGTCAGTATGGTCAAATTTTTGTCGCTTGCACAGTTATCAGTGGATCGTTTTCCTCACCCAACCGGACCTACACTCGCACTCCTTCTGTGCCAGTTTGCTGTATTCGTTTATCATATGGCAGACCCCCCCCCTCTCTCTCTCCGTATTGTCTGCACTTATTATTTTCTTGTGTTTTATGTATTCTAACTTTCACATCGTTATTATGTCGTCATTTTGTGCTGCTATTCAGTTTTCCGTTTCAGGTTTTCTCTGCATAGCTAACTAGTTTTTCTTTCATCAAAATTTTGGGTTTTTTATATCAACTGACGAATCTCATCAGGGTGAATAAAGAAAACTTCAATGAAATTTGATAACATAATTTTAAATTAATTATCATAACAATGTTCATTCAAGAAATTCAACTATACCCGGGAATCTTCAAACTGAATTGCAACGTAGATATCTTAAAATTCATTTATCTATCTATTGTTCATCATTTAGCATCTGTGAAGTTGTATTAATCAAATTTAGTGCAAATAGGTGTCATTTATATAAAAACAATAAAATCAAATACGTGGAATGAAAAATGAATGCATTTCTATGATTCTGCTATTCGATGAATGTTGTCAATTTTGTGTGATGTCATTGTGAAAAAATATATTTTTATAAAAATCCGACAAATAATTAGATTTTATAAAATGCAATATTAAAGATGTCTTTTTTAATACACATGAGGAATGTGAAATTTGAAAAGAAAGAAAAAAAACAAATTATTTCAGGAAGGAAAGTAAGAATAATAAATGACTCACTAGTTTCCCAGCCCAAAATGTTGACTGATAATAGAATTTATCTTCACTTGAAGGAAATTTTCCACTCAACAAATCAACAAGTTCTTATTGTTTTAGTGATTTTTAAAGTGGTGACAGTGGCAAATTTATTGCTATCTTTCTGTTAGACAAAACGAAAGATGCAAGTTAGGCGTCGTATGTCTGTCCAAATAAGTTTCAAGCAGATCTGAAATCAGCGTTTCTCACTTGACCATTTAGAAATGACAACAAAGAATCTGTTATGGTCAACTATTATGGGACATTTTCCTTATCGCTACTTTCTAATTTGTATGCAGTTCCCAGAGAGAGAGAGAGAGAGAGAGAGAGAGAGAGAGAGAAAGAGAGAGAGAGAGAGAGAGAGAGAGAGTTTACTTAACTGAGTTTACTTACTTATTTTGATGTATTCATGGCTTGCAAGATAAGAACTCAGTCCAAAATGAAAACACAGATTTATTGTTGAAAACGTTTGTCAAGTCTCCATTTTTTCGCCAGATATTCTTTACTTTCGAGTTTATTTACTTAATTAAAATTATTTTAAAAAATGGGATTATTTTTTAAAATTTCGTTTAATTCTTCGTGAAAATCTAGCCATTAAAGACGAAAAAAACAGCCAACGAGCTTAATAAGTAAATGGCTAAGAAAATATTGTTCTTTTAGACAACATTGATGCTACCTATTAGTGTAAGATGATACTGAATCTATTCTTTGTTTATTCTATAAAACCAATCAGGAAAGCCTAATAAATGTTCAAAATATTAAAGATTTTTTCTTTGTAATTTATTGCTCGAAAACGGAACGGCGTTTATAGGATATTTAAAAAATGTTAACATTTCCATAGGAATTCGTTCATGGGATTATGATTTTAAAGTCTCCGTCTGTACACAAACCTTATTAACAAATTATAGGAAACTTACCCAGGTAATCTCTATAATACCAGTTCTCCTATATAAATATCATCTTATACAAACTTATGTAATTCTTTTAATGTCTTTCACGTCTTTAAATCTTACATTTGAGAAAAATTTGCAATTTAGAAAAGAAGTAAAAATTCGCACGGAACTAGGGGGTCTAGTGACTCTGAATGGTGCTGGACTTTCTTTGATCTTGTGTCTTGCCAAAAACTGGTGATAAAAAGTATTGAGATCTGGTATTGACTCCTAGCCGAAGTCAAGACGTCCGATATCTCGGTTTCATTAATTTATCATGTAAGTTACTCAACTGTGTACGCACCATTTTAATTTTAGATATGAAAATTAAAAATTCATACATTTCATATCAGTAGCTTTTGTTATCACAGCTTGTATATAGTTGTTTCTACGTAAAGATTTCAAAAGAATTGTGCGATATGAAATTGATCCAAAGAGTTGTAGACGCTGCTTTTACAACATTTCCGATTCTCTTAGGAAATTTGACCTTTCCGATCAGCTTGCTCAGACATTTGACTTCATCAACGGATAAAAATGAAAAAAATTATCCTGAAATACTTTTGAATACTTTTATTTATTTATACTTTTATTTATACTTTTATTTAGAATAAAATCATTACATCCTCTGGGAAAAAGCAACATATTTTTGAAATCCTAAATGAAAATATACAGCTCGCTGAATCTGCGTCCATTCTTGCTAATTTACAATCACAAATCTATTTACTAGTAAAAGTTATGTGTAAATGCGCACACCTATATATATATATATATATATATATATATATATATATATATATATATATATATATATATATATATATATATATATATATATATATATATATATATATATATATATATATATATATATATATATATATAAAGTTCCCTTATCTAAAATTTCTGTCTGATTAAAAGTTGAAAACAGTTTTTCACCCCCTTTTAATCACTTAATCTGTTTACATTGTTTTTAAACGACTTCCGATAGGTTCGCTTGACAAATTTCGGATGAAAGGACCCTTGCGATTCCAATAATCTATTTTTTCTGCATTTATTGGTGTCTCCTTATTGCATATGTCGCTTAGCATTTGGCTGTATAAATTTATATGTACCAATAACTTATATATATATATATATATATATATATATATATATATATATATATATATATATATATATATAATATTAATCGCAGTAATCAAGAACGGAATATTTTCTTAGTGAGGTGGTTACTGTTTTCTCCTGTAAATAATTAACTCTCTTTTATTTTCTTTTTTCTTTATTCTTTCTCTTTAATCTTTTATAAACTCAAATTAATTTTGGAAATTTTTTCTCAATGGCCATTTGCTTTTTATCGGCTTCATATAAATTCAAGCATCCACAATTCTAATATCATCATTTTCCCATGAATTATTTCATTAAACTATGAAGTATAGCAAAATGAATAAAATATTCGATACTTTTTTTTTAGACGTTGAATTACAATCAAATCCGATTTTTGTAAAGAATTTGTTTAAGATATGAAAATAATGAGATGCCATTTTTTAAAACCCTAGTTACGTCTGTTTCTCATAAAGTTTCAATTTGGTTTATTCATAAAATAAATCGCTTCGTACGACCTGCATGCAATCTTTATTTCTTCAGTTCAGCTTTTTTATAACTAATTTCATTCTTTTTTTATGATCTATTTTGACCTACAAACCTTTGATTATTTCTATGCTTCAACATTCAGTCTAAATATGTAAAATAACCCCTATCCCATGTCAAATTCTTTAACCCTTTAATTATATTTTCAGTATTTTTTCGCTCCACTACATAGCTCACTGACACCCCGTCTTGTCGCTATCCGTTGAGAAGACGCACGCGACACTCTTGGGCCTCCCTGTGTTCCTATTGGTGCTGGCATCTGGGGAAGACATCGCCTTGCTGCTCATCCCACCCGATTGCAACCCTCAACCATTTTGATGAGGCTTAACCTTAACTTTCTCGAAAAAGAGAGACGAATCCACCAAGACAGAGAATGGAAGATTGTCTCCATTAAAGCAGGAGGTGTGTTCAAATTGCAGTAGCAAAGTAACTGTAGTAGATGCAGTGGTGGTGGTGGTGGTGGTAGTGGTGGTGGTGGTGGTGGTGGTGTGTGTGTGTGTGTGTGGTGGGTTAAATACGTAACCTCTTTTACATTTCTTTCCGCTAACAAACTGTTAAGAATAAAACTGATGTGGGAGTGGGGGTGAGGCAATTGACAAAGAAAGAGAAATGAAGGGGGGCGGGAGTCAGTAATGTTTATGAGGTGTCAAATACCTCACCACCACCGCCGCCGCCTCCGTCGCTGTCGCTGTCGCCGGTAACTTTTTTTTTCAGCTCTTACGGGTGGACGTAGTCAGCCATCAACCGCAGTTATTACCACTAATATATTTATTGCTGCTGAATTTTTCTGCTGTTTTGAAATAAAAGGAAAAAAAATTTCACTAAATCGAACAAATTGTAATCGAAGAGAAAATTTTATTTTGATTTTGAAAATCAGTTGGACAAATACAACTTCAAATCAGTCATTATTATCTGTGAGTGTTTCGTACTTGGCAAAGCGAAATAAAACTTCGATGATAAGAAAAGAAAAGAAGTTAAAAAATAAAGAATAAAAATAGAATACAAAATAAGCAAGAGCCACGAAAGAAAGAAAGAAAGAAAGAAAGAAAGAAAGAAAGAAAGAAGAACAGTATTGTAAATAAGCAGATAAAAATTCTTCAAATGAATTCATTTTTTTTAAAGAAAGAAAGAAAGAATATCGCATCCTATGAAATCATTTATAAAATTCTAATATTCTTTTAAACCAAAGACACCAGGATTTTATTATTTTTAGTAAAACATACAATCAAAACGGATATTATTAATTATTATCTGTTTAAAATGAAAATAAGTTCAACCCCACAGAAAATTCTTTATAGTAAATATATTTTCAAACTAAATTTGATTTTTTCTTTAAGAGTTTTAAAGCAGATAATTTGCTTATAGATAATACTTGATAATATCTGTTTTGATTCCATAGTGTTTCACAAGAGATAATTAAATCCTGGTAGCCTTAGTTAAAAAAAATTAACTTTTTATTTTTCTAAAAACTGTAAAATGTCGAAAGAAAAGTTATATATATATATATATATATATATATATATATATATATATATATATATATATATATATATATATATATATATATAATAAAGGTTTTTAAAAAAAAGGAAAGAAATGGAGAAAAAATGAAGAAAGAGAAATGTAGGTTCAGAAACTTAAAAAAGAAAGAAACCACGGAAAAGAAGTGTGAAAAGAATTCAAATTAAAGCTGACAAAGAAAGAAAGAAAGAAAGAAAGAAAGAAAGAAAGAAAGAAAAGGCTTCGAAATGAAAGAAAAAGAAAGAAATCATTAAAATAAAAGTTTAGAAAGAAAAAACAAAGAAAAATGTGCACAAATACCTGTTCTCTTTTCAAACATTTTTATTTAGCAACAAAATATTTGTGTGGGTTAAAATTTTAAAGGCCGTTTTCCAGCCTTTCAAACAAAAAAAAACGGTTGATTTATTTCTTTGAAAAAATATCGTTCTGATGATCCTTATAAAGATTGTCGAAAATTTTGCTATGAGCCACTAGCACCACTTAACGAGTTACCCGAACTAAAATTCTCTCTCTTTCTCTCTCCCCTCTCTCTCTCTCTCTCTCGCTCCCGATAGTCTTCTTCTTTTCGCTCCCTTTTTCTTGGGCTCACCTCAATCTTTTTGCATCTATCTTACTACCTCTTTTTCTCTCCTCCTCCTCTTCCTCAATAGAATGCCTCTTCTTAGTGATCTCTCATCCTCTCTTTCCTCCTTACCAAACAATTTTTCTCATCTCTCTAACTTCATCAATAGATTATTCCATTCTTCCATGTCTCTCAAGACACTCTCTTCCCCCCCCCAAGAATACCTACCCGCCTCTCTCTCTCTCTCTTTCTCTCTGTGCCCTTTTCTCCTAATCTCTATTTCTTGAATTATTTCCTTTCTTTTTCTATCTTCCTTTTGCTCTTCCACTAATACCTCTCTTCCTATCCTTTTCTATCTTTCTCAATAAAATTACCATATTTAATCTCTTTCTCCTTCTCAACTTCTTTCTTCCCTACTTAATTTTCTTTTACTTTATCTTTTAATTCCTCCTTACTTTTGCTCCTTTTAAAAAAATCGCCAAATTACTCATTTATCTCAGTAATTTAACTACTTCTACGTAGAATAAAAGTTAATTATAGTGATTTAACTTCTTAAACATAGGGTACCAAATAAGATTCCCTGCGCCGGAATCAAAAGTGTGCTACCAATGCAAAAATACATTTTTCCTGCTGCTGTTGAATGTATTTACCAAACCTTTTCGTCACGAGCAGAATGCGAAACAAGATCAATTTTAACCGAAATACAATTGGGTTGAATTAGGAGTTTTCTTTCTGGACTTGTCACCTTACCAAGGCTACAGAACTTACTAACCCTCCAACCTATTCATAGTTAGGGAAGAATTGATGGACATATGTGCCTTTCCAAAGTGCATTAGCGCCAAGTGAAACGCAAACAGCCTTGTCCAAGATTTGAACTCGAGAGTCACCCATTCGATTTCCTATGACGATAACCGTTACGCTAAATACGTATATGTCATATTTGCATCTACTTGGTCGATAAATAAAACCTGATGGAAAATTCGTTGGTTTTGTTTTGTTTTTAATAGTATTTGTATGAAAATGAACGCAATAGTTCGACTGAAGTTCGAATTCGCTCACTATGATCTCGTGATTAGCTACTACGCCACGGGGACTATCCCAAAATATATTACAAAACATTGGACGACTTTTATCTAAAAAAAACCCTTTCAATAAAGACGTCAGTGAAACTTCCTTAAAAGCGAAGAAAAAGATGATTGATTGTTTGCTTTTAATGGCATGTCAAATCGCCTGGGTTTATTTTATGTTTAGAGGTTAAGAAATTGCGTTAATTTAACATTTATATTTACATTTATTGCGTATTAATGAGTAGAGTGTTCGCCAATGATCTGGGAGACTGTGGTTCAATCCCAGGTCGAGTCATACCAAAGATTCAAAAATGATACTTGATGCCGCCTTGCTTAACACTCAACGTTATAAGGTAAGGATCAAGGGTAAAGTGGAGCAATCAAGGGAAAGGAGTAGTGCCCTCCCCTACACCTTGGTGTTGCAGCTATCGAAAAGGGAGCCTTCGGGTCACCCTTAACTAAGATCACCAACTTTACATACTTATTTCTTAAGAGCTTTGAACATAGCTAGATGATATCAAGGATTCTAATATTAATAATTTGCTAACAGTTATATGGTTTCAAGTATTCCTATCTCATACCAATAATTATATGACTTCAAGTAATAATTTCCTATTAATAATACTCATTTATTAGCACACACTTATATGGTTTCAAGTAACAAATAAAAATCCTTCATAAACAATTATAGCAAGTAACTATTTTTAATGGAAATAATTTACAATTATATAGCAGTAAGTATTCCTATTGAATACGAATCATTTTAAAAGAAATCTCTTTGATCCATAAATGGGACCCTAACAGGTATTTCCACTCCGAATCAGAGTGGACCTGGGAGTTATGGCAATAAAGGGGTAGTCTACAGTTCCCGGATGTCCAGAATTGGAGCCTCACCATCAGATGCCGTTTAGTGACATATCCAGAACACACCCTTTTTGCGGGGTCTTAACTCTCTGCGGAGAATATAGTCAGAATGGATAGAGAAAAAAGGAATCAGAATCATAAATTAAAATTGAATATTAAATTGGGAATACTTGACCTTCCCTTTTTTTCCATACTTTTCTCTGAAGTAGATGAACATATAATGTTTTTCATATAATGTCATCAAAATTTAATTGTTTTACTCAAACGTAATTAAAAATTTCATGGTTCTTTTAACTAATTCATTAATGTTACTAGAAATAACACACAGTGTTTTTTGAACAAGAGAAACTCGCCTTGGGCTAAAACTTGAAAAAAAAAAAATGGGTAAAAATGGTTTCATACCTCAAACAAATCGATTCCTCTGTTGGCTTAGAATATGCTGACTGTATCCTCTGTAGAGGAGTCAAACCCAACCCCCACCCACCAAAAAAAAAGGGATATCCTGGGTAAGACATTAAACAGCATCTAAAGGTGTGAGTCCAGTTCTAGAGCACCCCTTCTATTACTCCCAGTTTCACTCTGATCCGGAAAGATAGTAACTGTCACGGTCTCATTTACGAGGGTGAACAAGTTTGCAAATTATTCGTATTTGATAGGAATACTTGATACCATAAAAATGTAAATTATTTGAATTAAGAATACTTATTTGAAACTATAATTGTTTACTAAATATAATTATTAGTTAGTTGAAATCATATAAATATGTGTAAATAAATGAATATTACTAAATAGAAATAATTACTTGAGCCCACGTAATTATTAGTAATTACACTGGAAGACTTGATTCCATACAA
Organism: Sepioteuthis lessoniana; assembly: GCA_963585895.1. Taxonomy (NCBI): domain Eukaryota; kingdom Metazoa; phylum Mollusca; class Cephalopoda; order Myopsida; family Loliginidae; genus Sepioteuthis; species Sepioteuthis lessoniana. The sequence continues at coordinate 1,416,076 of OY757915.1, read as the reverse complement.
CTGTCTGCCAATTATTTGTATTAGGAATATTTGGTATCATATAAATGTCAAAAATGTAAATATAAATGTACAATGAGCGCGATTCCCTAACACCAATGCAAAAAATAATCCTAGACGCGTTGACATGCCATTAAAATCAATCAAACAAATTGCATTTATGGCCGTTTATTATCATTTCTACATCATTTTTAGAACCGACGAAACAAGCATGATAACCTTGTAGCTGATTTACTTTCATATTTACTGAAAGGACTTTTTTGACATTCATTGCTGTCGACTCTAGTTTGGATTCTACACTCCGCTGTGCAAAGAAGTCATTCATTTACTCGCGATATTTCGGTAGCATTTTTTTTTCGGGAACAGGAAGATCACCTAACATCAGGACTATATTAAGATTTTTTTGGGCTCCTGGGCTACAGTACTCTGAGACTTCTAGTATTTTCAAATTTTCGCCACAGGGTGTCAAAGATTATTTCAAAAGTGTGTGTTTCTTCCTAATATAAAATGGATGGTCGACTTTTTGCTGCTCGGCTCGACAAGTCAACACTATAAGGCCTAAATAAATTAAATATTGTTTGTCTATCACAAAAGTCTACTATATACATGATTTTACATACTATGATTATAAACTGCAAAATATCAGTCAATCTTGTCAGATTTCAAAACAATACAAATTTAGTTAAAATATAACTTTCCAGGTTTCATATCTAATTTATATGACGTCACAAATCGTCATACGATATATACAGACATGAGCTATCGACATATGGTAAGAACGACAGATGCGCAGGTCAGGATCAAAGGTATATAAGCAAGTAAGCCAGCATCAATTACTTTGATGTGTTGAACGTCACAATTATAGGTAAGAAAAAAGATATGAGTGACATTACTAAAGACCAAATTACAATGGCTAGAATATTGTAAGAGCCTTTTTAAAACAAAATAGTTTGACTGAATTTACTCAAACCCACCAACATCAGCTCGATAAGGTCAATTTTTAAACGGAGTACAGCTGGTATGAATTCAGAGTTTTCCTGATTGGTTTGGTTTGGTTTGTTGGGTTTTATGGCATATCAACCTCTGTAGGTTATTTAACGCCAAATCCATTTTTATGTAAATAATCTGTTCTATTTAAAACAATTCACTTTAGCATAAGTACACAGTTTAATTGTCAAAAACATTTCTATTTCAAACTATTCAAGCAGTTATATCTATCAATTCATTTAAGTGTAAATACAGTTTTAATGTCGAAAAACAGTTCTATTTCGAATAATTCAGTTAAGCATAAGCACGCAGTTTAAATGTAAGTACGGTTTAATTGTCAAAAACATTTCTATTTCAAGCTATTCAATTTACTCAACAATTCAGTTTAGCACAAGTATGCTGTTAGTTCTATTTAACCCATAGATAGGGCTCTATCAGGTGCTACCACTCCGAGCTAGAGTGGACCTGGAAGCTATGGCAATGAAGGGGTACTCCGCATTCCCCAAAGCTCCAGCGCTGCTGAAACCTCACCATCAGATTGTTTAGTGTCATATCCAGGACACTCGTTAGGGGGGGGGTATTACCCTTCTGCAGAGGTGCAGTCCGTGTATTCTACAGCCCCAGCTGACTGGGCAATACACAGAGTTAATTATCAAACTGTTTAATTTCAGATAATTCAGTTCAGCATAAGTACACTGTTTACACGTCAAAAACAGTTCTATTTCGAGCAATTCAGTTCAGTACTAGTACGCAGTTCCAATGTCAAAACAGTTCTATTTTAAACAATTCAGTTTAGCATAAATACGCAGTTTGAATGCAAAAATCAGTATAGTGAAAAAGCACGGTTTAGTTCTATTTAACCCATAGATAGGATCCTCATCAGGTGCTACCACACCGGGCCAGAGCGGACCTGGGTGTGATGGCAGTGAAGGGGTACTCCGCATTCCCCAAAGCTCCAGCATTGCTGGAACCTCACCATCAGATTGTTTAGTGTCATATGCAGGACACTCGTTGGGGGGGGTCTTACCCCTCTGCAGAGAAGCAAACGGTGTATTCTACAGCCCCAGCCAACTGGAGAAGAGTTTTCCTGAGTACTCTAGCTAAAAAAAACAGTTTGCCCTATTATTTACCAATTGCTAGAGAAAGAATGAATGTATTCATACATTTTTATGGTCATTACCACGAAGAAAAACACCAACAGATTCGTCTTGGATTTGAACTCGAGTCGCTGATTCCATTTCCTACGACGATAACAGTTATACTAAGCATTCCTCCGAAATGGTTTGTTGAGTGCTCACCTTCAGCTGTAGTGAGAACCCATCGGCAGTGGAACAAAGAAAGAAAATTCATCAACCATCGACACAGTATTGGGCAGTCAAAACTTAAATATGCGAGAAGTAAAAGAAACCTTTCCCGCCAATTATGAACGAACGGAAAAGCACAAGTCGCAAATAACTTTAGTTAAGTTGAAGAAAGAAATGTATCACAATACACAGTAAATCAGTGGATGCAAACTTAGTGTTACGGTTATCGTCGTGGTAAATGGAATCGGCAACCCAAGTTCAAATCCTAAACGGGGCTATTTACATTTCACTTGGCACTAAAGCATTTAGGAAAGGCATGAATCAATCCGACTCTCAAGAGCTAAGGGAAAATAGTAGGGCAGACTAAGTTCTTTAGCCTAGGTAAGGCAACCAGTCTAGAAGAAGAAAAATTCTAAATTCAAACCAATAGTACTTTGCTAAAAAAATGATGTTGTGTCATGCCCTGCTCGTTGTGAACGGATTAAATAAATACACAATACAATAATCATTGTTGCTTATATTGCTGAGTAGCAGTAGTCCACTCAGAATTCTTCTGCTCAGCAATACACGTCGCCAAAAACGTCTTCAATTAATATGTAAGGTACTTGAATCGGACCATTTATCAATGCAATGTTGCCGACTTGATCAGTCTCGCTGTCTTCTGAATAAAGTGAACATTAGAATAGATCTTGCGTGTCGTTTTCCTCGGGAAGGGAAAGGATACACTATGGAAAAACTAGTCAACAGATGTAGTATAATGAGTTTAAGCAACGTTCTTCTGGAAGCACTGTGTCTTATCCTTTATGTGAAAGGTACTTTGTCATGTACCATCTTTTTTAACAATATTGACGGACAGGTACATCCAAACATGGTAACAGGTGTCCCTGTTATAGAACAAAACGCCCTGTCTGACACTTGTTGTATGCACAAGTTGTAATGAAATATTTTTCAGAACATGAAGATTTCGCTGTGTTGCCCCCACCAAAAGTTCAATCCCATTCAACACTTGTGGAATGTATTGAATAAGCAAGTTAGCGTTATAGAATCTCCTCAATAAAATTTGCAACAGTTAATGGTTCTGAATTTAATATCCTGGCACCAGCCCCACCCCCGAGGAAACCCTTCAAGATCTTGTTGTGTCTAGGCTTAGACGAGTCAGACATATAGATCCTGAAACGACGCTAGATTCTCATAGCACTTCGCATCTATTATACGAAACCCCGCATCTATGATATGCCCCCTTGAATCTATTATACGCCCCCTTGAATCTATGATACGCCCCCTTGAATCTATTATACGCCCCCTTGAATCTATGATACGCCCCCTTGAATCCTTGATACGCCTCCACCCTGAATCTATGATAACTTGGAATTTATGATACGTCCCAAATCTATAATACGCTATCCTAAGCTGTGATACACCTTCCCTGAGTCTATAAATACCTTCTGAATCTATTATATGCTGCCCCATCTATGATACAGGGTCCCCACTCAACGACATGTCAATTTTCATAAAGTAGTATTCAGAGTAAATATATGAAATCTGCCTTTCCGTGAACCCCAAACAGCCTTGACCCTGCCCTCGAGGGGTTCAGAGGTTGTTGGCGCCAGCCTTGTAGAGATCAACACCTTATAATGATAGTGGTCCTAATGTTTTGACGTATCAGTGTATGTATATTATACAGTAATTCTTATTGTTGAAGTATGTTTAAAACACACGCGCGCGCGCACACAAAGGGATGCGTTCGTGGTGTTATGGTTATCGTTGTAAAACAATGTACCCGGTTTCTTGAGTTCAAATAACGGAGGCTGTTTTCATTTCACATAGTTCTAATACTATTGTGAAAGATTTGAATACAACTAGTCAACACGGTTAATTAGAGATAAATAGTAGGGAAGATTGGGTTCTTTAACCTTGGTCTATTAACCAAACAAGGAGAAGGAAAATTCTGAATTCAGACCAGTTGTACTTCACTTTAAAAAATTGACTTTGTGCCGGAAACAGCTCATGACAGTAGGGTTTTGGTACTTGATTGGGGCCCTTGGGCCGCAGCTCCAAAAGCCCATGCCTTAATTCGAGACTGACTAAAATAGTGAAAGTCTCAAAGGTTAGTACTTATAAACTTTACCATTTTTGATGGCCAGGAGTTTTAAAGAACATACATTTCCTATAAACATTGAATAATGAAAATACTTCGAAGTTCTCGTTGAACCGTAGCTTTAACTTTTTTTTACATTTTATTTGTTGAAAACCATGCAGCTTGAATTTATTATTTTTGGGTCTTATTAACTGAGGGTCAATTGTTGATACATCTGACATTTGGTGTAGCGAAGAAAATACGGTATGACATTAAGGCAACCTATATTAGGAGATGAAGACAAAAGTCAGAAGTTTTTGTGTCAAACAGTTTTGGGATGATTCTTCACTTCACTGGTCCGGAAACCTTGTTTGTTCATAGAGGCTGTTACTCGTGTAGAGTGGTTTGGGTGGAAATAAGCCGGTGGAGCCCATCCCTCTCCTAGTCTACGAATTGTTTGCATTCAGAGTTTTCTTTCTCTTATACTAGTTGCTAGACTAAAAGTTAAAAAGTTCAGCTTGCTTTATTACTTACCGATAACTGGAAAGAGTATAGTTGGATGCATACCTTTCCCAAGAGTATAAGCTCAATATTAAATGCAAATTGCCTCGTTCAGGATTTGAACAAGAAAAGACATCGGAATTAATTTATTCTGTTAATAAACTTGAATAAAGCATTGTTTATTTATAAAGATCCATAAATTTCTAATTTTCTTATTTCACAAAAATCCTTGTTGGTATTGCTTTCGAAGACGCTTCGATTTATAATATTAATGCTATTTTGTTGTGACCAGCAAATAGTTTATGATTAGACATTCACAAACAAAAGAAGAATGACAACTCGAAACGTATTGTCAGCTATAGATTCTAATGTTTAAAGGTTATATACATTTTCTCACATGAACGAGAGATGTTAAAGTGACCCCTTTTTATCACGTAGAAATAGATCATAATAATATGCTTCCCTTGAAAGATATCACATTAACATGTTCTCCTCCGAAAATTGACAGCAAGAAGGATGCCAGCAAGCAGTTCAGAGATGGTTAAGTCATATGCATTCTGCATCATATGTAAAGACATTATTAATGTAATTTTGAAATTGGGCTGGAATCAGAGGTGGGGTTAGGGTGTGATTACTTTAAATGTTCGATTATTCCTTCTTGAGAAATTCAGTTAAACCTCAAACATTTTCCACACAAGACACACTAGGCGTTAGTCCCAAAGAGAACGATATATTGCAACTGGAGTACGAAGTTGCTTACTAAGTCAGAGGGACACGACCCCTTAATAATAATAATCATGTCACATATCAGAAAATGATAACTATTCAATAAATAAATAATGAAAATATTTTTTTAAAAACGTTCAGACTCCAAAAACTTTTTTCAAGATAATTACGCTAAGATGAAGACTTGAAATGAATGTACTTTTTGATCAAATTTATATCATCTTTCAATTAATGTCACTTTTTAAAAACGTTTTTTCAGACGCGCAACACCCTGAGTTCTTCTCAAACACCTTCGATTCTTTTATTCATCATAAAAACCTGATCGACCTCTTTCTGTCTCAACGTTATCATAAAGTGCTCCTTTTGTGCCCCTGTGTGTGTGTGTATGTGTGTGTGCGCGCGCGTTCGTGTGCATGTGTATAATTCATACTCAAATTTTAATTGATCCATGCTGAAGATATTGATCCAAGAAAATAATGCAATCATAACATCATGCAAGCACTGTTTAAATTTAGTTAATTTAAAACCAACACTTTATTTTTTTTTAAAATGGGAAAAAACATAATAACGCGTGGAAAGAAAGAAAGAAAGAAAGAAAGAAAGAAAGACGCATAGACAAAGAAAGGGAGTGTTAAGAAGAGTTAGAAATGCAAGTGATAAAAAAAGAATGATAGTGAAGAAAGAGGAGTGAAGAAAGAGGAGTGAAAGGCTCGAAATGCTTGCAGTTGTTTTTGTTGTTATTGTTGTTGTTGTCTGTCCTCCACACAAATTCTTGCAACGTCACCACCAACTGATCGCTCCTTATTTGTCCAAAATGCCACCCCCTCCCAACTTATCAAATTTCCTCTTAAGGATTCTCGCCCGAAAACTTTCTAGGCTTATTTGATATACACCGTCTTTTTAAACCTATATATATATATATATATATGTGTGTGTGTGTGTGTGTGTGTGTGTGTGTGTGTGTGTGTGTGTGTGTGTGTGTGTTGACTTTTTCTTTCTTTCTTTTTTTTTTCTTTCCTTTCTTTCTCTGCCTGCCAGCCACACGCCACATGCCGTCCTCACGCTGGAGTGGAAGCAACCAGACTCGCCTTCATCATCCAAATTCGACTGATGTCAGCAATTACATATACATAAAATCAAAAAAGTCTTCTCACAAGCTCGTGTCCCAGACAAAGAAACCGCCGTGCCCCATGTTAGATTCTTCTTCTTCTTCTTCTTCTTCTTCTTCTTCTTCTTCTTCTTCTTCTTTGACGCTTCGCAAATCTCAATGATAATCAACTCGGCTGGTTTACCATTTCAGCTTAGAAATTTCCTTAGCAAAATTTCTTTTTAGTTGAAGCGATTTGTGAGATAAATTGACACACCATATTGATTCAATCCTCATCATAGAAAAATAAATTCGTTAAAAAGCTGAAAAGGAAATGGTTGCGTACATATATTCCTAAAATTATCATACTATATCTATCTATCTATCTATCTATCTATATATATATATATATATATATATATATATATATATATATAATGATAGAAAAACTGCAAATAAGAAAAGTTTTTGCATTAAAAGACCGCTTCATGTTGTTAAGATAGAGCTCATATAAAATCTATAAATAGTCGAATTATCGTCTCTATAAGTCCGTTACTTTAACTTTCATGTGTGTGTGTGTGTGTGCGTGTAACTTTAATCCTGCAAAAACGGCACATCATAGATTTTTATTAGAGAAATACACTTACAATATTCTACATTAAATAATGAAGCAATTCTGAGTCCAGTTTGTCAAGTTAATTTTATGATAGCAACATTCCCGCTGAATGTGACTTTCTAATCACTTAAATTATCGATCTAAAAGAGATAATAACGAAATGTCAGTTTTTTTTTTCCCAAATAGAAGGATCAGTATCATCATGGACCTCTTTTATAACGGGAACATAACCACTTCGCGAGTTGTCTTGTAATAAATAAAGAATCCTCAAAGTATTAGATTTTCTCGAAGAATTTCTTCAAATGAGAAAAGGCGATTTTAGGGTTATTTGACACTTGTTTAGTTACTCCCAGAAATATAAAGAATTTTTTTTAAATATCAAAAAGTCTCTGAGGAGAGAATTGGTGGATTTTAATGACATGCCAATCTACTAGGGGTTATTTCATGCCTAGAGGTTAAGGAACTGCGTTCATTGTTCGTTCATTATTTACATTTTCTTGTGTTGTTTAAGAGTTTGTTAGGTTGGTTGTTTTTTTTTTTTGCTTTTTGTGTTTTGTTTGTTTGTTTTGTCTGTTTGTTTTTTTTGTTTTTTTTTGTTTTTTTTTGTTGTTTTTTTTGCACACAGTCCTATCGGAAACGAATGATTTTTAAACAGATTTATTTGACCCATAAATAGGACCAAAATAGGTACTACTACACTAGGTCAGAGTGGACCAGGGAGTAATGGCAATAAAGGTGCACTTCACACTTCTCAGAGCTCCAGAACAGACGTCTCACCATCAGATGCAGTTTAGGGTCATATCTAGAGGAGAAGGGATCTTAATCCTCGGCAGGGGATACAGTTCGCGTATTCTAAGCCCTGCTGACAGGACTAAACAGAAAAGAACGGAGACAACTGTAAATATTCATAAAGATGTTAATATTTTCTAAAGATCCTTTGATTCGCCGAAGGATTAAGGGAAAAGTGATATTCAGGGCAGAAATGTTGGATTGCATCAGCCTTCCTAATTGGGATGGGGTGAGGGTCTTCATTGTGTTGGGGCTAACGTGCTGGATTGCGACTCCGTTGTAAACGAATTCGAACTTCAGTTACACTGTTACATTCACTTTTAGACTAATCCCCCTTGGGAAACGTACGAAGTCCATTATCTCCCTAGCAAAAAAGATTAGATAGCATTATCAATGTCCTTCTACGAGGATGACTTTGACATTAAATAAACCACGAAGGTTGATATGTCATTAAACAAAGAAACCGAAAATGACTTGATGGATCTGCATGCCTTGAAAATAAGCATTACAAAATCTTGAATTTGATCTGAGTTCAAACAGTGACCTTTTGTCTTTAACTAAGAAACGACCTGCTCAAAAAGAAATTTATTTTCCTAAAAAAGTTTGATATAATTAAAACTCGCCATTCTAAAATAACAAATAGGGATTTTTAAAATTTTAAAGTTTTAATGATGGTATTATTTAATATCCAAAATAGAATCAAAAACTTTTTAAAGGTCTTTGTGGGTGGGGGGTATCATTTTTATTAACCAAATCATATGAATGATAGTAGATTGTACAGACTCTCCAATCCATTTTAAATGTATACATTTAAGTAAGTATAGATAACTATGTTATCATCGTTGAAATAAATATCATATACAGTAGACCTCCACATACTGAGGTATATATATATATATATATATATATATATATATATATATATATAAACGAAAAATATAGTCATACATAAAGTAAAAACAAAACAAAACAAATATATATATAAGTTGTTTTTTGTTTCATGTTGTACTAACCTTCGTGGGTTATTTAATGCCAGATCCATCCTTGTAGAAGAACAGTAGTAGTAGTATTTTTTTCCGAAAGTGAACGTAATAGTTTGTGTGTGTGTGTGTGTGTGTGCGCGCGCGCACGCGCACGCGCACTCACTGACACTCATCTATCCAGATAGATAAACACACAAATTCATGTATGCTAACCTTAGATTTTTGTGCATTTCATATGTGTATATACTTATAGTCACACACACACACACACACACACACACACACACACACACACACACACACACACACACACACACACACACACACACACACACATAAATACATACATACATATGCATACACATATATGGGTTTGTTTCATTTGATTTTGGTTGCTTTATTTAATGGCATATCAACCTTTGTGGGTTATTTAAGGCTGAAGCTATCTTTGGAGTGGTAGCTGGGAGGATAATAAGGTTTATATTTTTCCCAAATGAAAATAATCGGGTGACTTGAGTTCGAACTCGCTTAATATCATGTCATTATTTTGCACGTTAACCACAACACCGTGGGGACTCCGCCCCCCCTATATGTTGCGAAATGTGATCAAAAACTATCAAGACTGAATCCTTAATTTTTTTAATCTTAAGATTTAAACTTTAAATGAACACGTTGTACTGCTAATCGATGATAATTAGTCCATCTAGCCGACTATGTAGACGATTCAGTGACAATTTTTTATACTTTTTAATTTGCAAATTTTAGTGAAACACAGAAATTCTTTTCTAAACTGAAAATCAATCGCAAGTGTAAGATTTGGGGTCGTAGAGAATATTAAAAGGAATTCAAGGCTGCAATTTCTTGTTGTATGAAAAGAGAAATTTATGGAGTGCATCGATTAGAAAAAACTTGCTGGAATAATTGGGGTGAATATGGCAATGAGGGAGGGGCCGATTTTAAAGAAATTAACGTTTATTGTTTTGATAACACAGTTTCAGTCTCGATACTTTTTGAACATACCTATCAATGATAAAAATGAAACGTATATAATTCGAATGGATATAGATTCTACTAATCACTAAATAATGAAAAATGATATTTGCATCATTGATAGATTTTTTTAAAAATGCTATCTCCCGCCATCCTCAATGGATGTTATCTCCCACCATCCTCAATGAATGTTATCTCCCGCCATCCTCAATGAATGCAGTGAAATTCGATTTCTCATATTTTCTATTTTTCAAGAGAGAAAAGAAAAAAATGATTTCTATTTTTTTTTTTTTTTGTTGGCGGGGGAGGCCAGTATATATATATATATATATATATATATATATATATATATATATATGAACCTTTTGAGGGATTCATATATCTATTTAAACCTTTTGGGGGAGTCATATATCTGTTTAGACCATTTGTGGAGGTCATATATCTATTTAAACCTTTTGGGAGGGTCATATATTTATTGAAACCTTTTTTGGGGGGGTGATATATCTATTTAAACCTGTGGGGCTAATACATCTATTAAAACATTTTGGGGGGTCATATATCTCTCTAAACCTTTTGCGGTGGTCATATATCTATTTAAACCTATCAGTACCGAGTTTTTAAACTTTTGGTGAGGTTTCTTTATTTAATAGTGTATAAATCTTCGTGAATTATTTAAGACTCCAAACCAATTCTTGTAGAAGGACATTACTGGTACTATTTAACCGATAGCTGAGGTGGGGATAAGGGAGTTCATACCTTTCCCTAGGGGCATTAGTCCAAAAGTGAATGTAATAGCGCTACTGAAATTCGAACTCATTTATTACAATGTCCCAGTCCAACACGTTAACCACTATTCCACGGGGACTCTCCCCCCTTAAGTATTGGATATCCAAAATTAGTTTTGGAGTATAACGTTTTAAGAGTTCAAATGAAAAACTCAATTGGAACACTGATGTCCCAATGGGAGTGAAATGTCAAGTATATTTTCTTCTCTATAGATTTGCTAATTTGTATTATATAGTGTAAGTTGTGTAATAAATTACTTACACTCTATGTACAGTCGAAACACACTCATCTAAAATTAACCTTGTTAATCAAAAGTAAAATTACGTTTGTATTTTTATTTTTAAAGATTGAGCTAAAAAGTAGTTCCGAAGAATCAAGTAAATTTGTTTTAAATGGAATTGGAAATCTGTTATTGGATAAGTGTATGGCTTGATTGAACAGGTGTGAAACTTGATTGAACAGGTGTGTAACTTTATTGAACAGGTGTGATTATTCCCAAAAGATTTTTTTAACATTTTACTTTTATATGGCCGATATGAATGAATTAGTTTTCAAGAAACTTGTCATAACATCAGACCTAGAATTGCTTTTAAAAGAAAAAAACAAAAAGATAATAGTTATCACGAACAAAGATATAAATAGTAAATAATTTTAATCATTTCCCGCCCCACGTCAGCCAAATACCCTCTCTTGGCTCACTCATCAAAATCACTTTATCTTGGGATTTTTTAAAATTTTTGTTTTTATTTTCATTTTTTATTTTCTATTTTACTTTTTACTTTGTGATGTGACCCTGATGCGTTAAAAATGGAAGCTAGGGATGGGGGTTAAAAGAAACAAGGAGTTTTAGATCAGTAAATTAGGCTATAAAATGAGTTTCCCAGAGTTGAGAAAGTTGGAATCTACTAAAGAAATGAAGTCGTAGGGATTAAAAAGCCGAAGCTGAGGGCTTGATCGATAGGGCCGGCCTCCTCGTGTTTTTATTGGTTGCTGCGATTAGCCAATGAGAACGGCACTTGCGTCCCGCCTTCTTTCGCAGCTGTTATTGAGAAAAGTAGTATTAGGGCGAGGGAGGGGCAAATTTGAACGCAAGACGATGGCGATGGAGGGGTGAACTGATGTTGGCGGCGGTGGGGAATACGAAGAGCACGCGTTAGAAGCACGCTAATATTTGGCCTCTCTTTTCAACTTGTTTTTGTTTATTTCTTCTTCTTCTTCTTCTTCTTCTTCTTCTTCTTCTTCTTCTATGAAGAAAACAGGGAAGGTAGGGTAGAAAGGAAGTGATAGGGATGGCTGAGATGTTATTCCTTTGGCTGGCGGGGTAGATAGCGGCGGCGAGGGGCAAAGCGCACTATAGAAGCAGCTAAAAAGGTGGTGATGGTGGTGGTGGACAGATGAATATGTTGGTTTGGGTTTATTTCGTTTTATTTCTTTAGATAATTAAAACTTTTTTTTTATCATTTAAATCTTTCCCTTCTTCTTTTTCGTCTTTTTCGACACACCACCGTACAAGAGTTTGTCTACGTCCACTCACACTCACACTCACATTATCTGGCTGGGTGTCGGTTCAGTCTGCTACACCCTCCACTCACCCAGTCCTAATCACCACCCTTCCACAGTGTTGTTTTTTTTTCAGATATATCTGTGTGTGGAGGGGTGAAAATGAAAGAAAACACACACACACACACACACACACACACACACACACACACACACACACACACACACACACATATATATATATATATATATATGTATATGTATATGTATATAGATATATACATATATACAGAGAGAGAGAGAGAGAAATTTATACATATGCGCACGCGCGTGCACGCACACTTCACACACTTACATACAACGGTATGAGTTTTCTTAGTGAATATACGAGGGTGTTAGCAGGAACGCGTGCGTCTGTGTTGAGGTGCGCGCGTGGAGCAATCGGGGCAGTGTGTTCCACGCGCACGCCACCCGATTATAGCCACCCACATTAACAGTTTTACTAAAAATATCCGTTGTTTTCATTTTAACTTCTATTTACCACATAATCATGTGAGTCCACTTTTTCGTGCTTCTCTTAAAATGTTGCATGTGCAAATTTGAGAAACAAAGTACATGAGGCCTCTCTCTCCCTCTCTCTCTCTCTCTCTCTCTCTCTCTCTCTCGTGTACGCAGTTCATCTCCAACCAGATAGATAGATAGATAGATAGAAATACATACAGTGAGTTCACAGAAATGTTTACAAACTTTGTTCCTGCAATGGTTCGAACCTGAAAATGAAATAAAATCTTTTAGTTAAAAATATTCCCATAAAGTTTGTTTTAATAACGTTCTTATTTGAAGCATTCAAAATAGGCAGAAGAAAAAGCGTCACAAACTGATAAACTATAGATTGTTTAATTAATTTATTTTTACGCCAAATCAACCCGTCGAGGATTATTTAAAGCTAAGAGAATGGAAACATATTCATTGTACATTCATATTTACAAGTGTGTGTATGTGTGTGTGTATGTGTGTGTGTGTGTGTGTGTGTGTGTGTGTGTGTGTGGTTATTTCGTGGTTTTTTGTTTGTTTGGTTGGGTTTTTTAACACGACCCTATCGAATCCAAATAATTCTTAAACAGATATATTTGACCAATCGACTGGTCCCTAACAGGTATGACCACTCCGGATCAGAGTGGACCTGAAAGTAATGGTAATGAAGGTGGTACTTCCCAAATCTTCAGAAATGGAACCTCACCATCAATTGCATTTTTGTGTCATTGTCAAGATACCATTTTTTGGGGCCGGTGATAACTGTGGAGAATCTTTCTTCGAGTGAAGACATTATTTACAATCAAAGAAGATTATCACAATTTCTTTTTCCTTCTTAAATGGTTTTTATAAAATTTTGAAACTTTAAATAAGACGGAGCTTATTCACACACACACACACACACACACACACACACGCGCGTGTGTGTGTGTATATATATATGAATATATATATATGTGCGTGTGTGTGTGTGTGTGTGCGAATAAGGTGTCATTCAAAATATTTCCATACATATTTTGTTTATTGTAGCTAAGTTTTTTACTTGAAATTCTTTTTAGGGGGTACTTATCGTAACGCTTATCATCGTAGAAAATGAAATCAGCGACCTGATTTCAATTCCTAGACGAGGTTGTTTATGTTACACGTCACGCTAATTGGCTTGAAAAGGCGTGAACCCATCTATTTCGCCACCCAGCTAGGCGTAAGATTATGTGAGTGAGTGTGTAAGGTAGATTGGGTTCCTTAACCTCGGTATGGCAGCCAGTCTAGGAGAAGGAAAACTCCGACTTCAAACCAGCTTAAGTTGACCTTGTGTCACATCCTGCCAATGGTGGACGGTTTTGGCAGATATATTCTTGAAACAATTTTCTTATAAAAAAATAATGTTTTAAAAAACTAACATGTTTCATGCGATTCTTCAACAGAAAAAAGATGTATGTACATTACCATACGCGATGAATACTCAAAATGCTTATTGCTTGGAACTTATAAAAAATTCTTTTTTTTTTTTAATTTAAACAGTTTGAATACAACCTGAAAAAAATATGTATTATCTTTTGCTTAAATATTAAAAAAAGAAAAATGAAAAAAAGTTAAGGCTTTTACATAAAAGTTAATAAAACACTTTCAAAAGAAAATCATTCAATGTGTTTATATTTGCCAATTTTTATTAAACTGTTGAAATTTTTCAGATCATAAAAAAATAGATTGATAAATAAAAAATAAGATTAAAATCCCCACAAAACTATATCGACATTTGATGGAGAGCAAAGTGGCGAAAGATTGACCAAAGAAAAATGGAGCAGAAACAAAAAATCTTTAATGATTTTTTATTCATTTGATTTGAATTGATGAATAAAATATTGGATAAATTCAAAGATTTTTTCTTATTTTTCATTTGAAAGAAATTCTTGTTTCATGGCCAATTTTAGATGCTTCTCACAAAATGTCGACAGACCTTGTAAATAATTGTGGGCGGGGCTTAGAATATGTAAACTGTCTCCCCTACAAAAAGAGGGGGGGTCATGGATATGACACTGGACTGCATTTGCTGATGAGGCTCCAGTTCTACAGATCGGGGGGGGGTTAGAGTCACCCCTTCATTGCCATTAATCCCAGACACCTGTTAGGCTCTCGTCTATGAGTCAAATAGATCTGTTAAAAAATTATTCGTACACGATAGGACTGTGTGCAAAAATAATTTTAAAAATCTCTTAAAAATCAACAACACAAAAAATGTAAACATGAACATGTTTCCCTAACGTTTTGGCATAAAATAACCCTATACTGGTTTACACGACGTTAAAATCAATCAATCTATTAATCAATCAAAATGCTGAAGACTTCGATTCCTTTAGCATTTTTCCATTGGAATATTTTATCTTGTTTTTCAATGTGAGAAACTCAAGAGTAGACAGACAAATACAGAGGGAGAGACACAGACACAAAGAGAAGTGGAAAGAGAGAGAGAGAGAGAGATAGAGAAGTGAAGAGAAAGAGAATTAGAGAGGAAGAGAAGTGGAAAGAGATAGAGAAAGGAGAGCTAGAGAAGGGGAGAGAAAGAGGGGAGAGAGAGAGAAGTGGAGA